>VMDO01018242.1:0-29396 GCA_007922755.1 Pedetes capensis
TATTGTCAGTGCTTCTCTGCTGTGCATAGGGTTTTCAATGGCAGATTGATTTTTGGGAGGGGGTTGCCAGGTCCTTCTCCCAAGCCTACAGCTTCTGGTGTTCCCAGGCGGTCTCCCATCCAGGTACTAACCAGGCCCGACCCTGCTTAGCTTCCAAGATCTGACGGGATCGGATGCCACAGGGCTATGGCTGCAGGCCAAGATACTTTTACTGTTTCCAAAATGCTATCATTTTAACCTGTAGTCAGTATAAAAAATCATTAAGACATTAAAAAATTCTTCACTATTGTCTTTAAAATCATCTTGTGTTTTATATGTACAGCACATCTGTATTAGGACCAGCTGCATTTCAAATCCTCAAAATCCTTATATGGATTATGCTACCATGTTGGAGAGTTTATGCAGAGTTTATGGTATAAATTAGGACTTTAACGGGTGCGTGGGAATATAATTTTTGGTAATCAGAAGGATGTGTTTGGCAGGTGTCTTAGTTTGAGTTCCCACAGTAGCAGACTCTGTGAAAAGGATCGGAGTGTAAGTAAGTTTATTTTGGAGAAGATCCTAGGAAACCCTTGTAGGGAGTGCAGAAATGAGACAGAGAAGGGAAGGAAGCCAATAAAGGGAGGGTTTGAAGCTCAGGCAATTTGACTCCATCCTGCTGGGAACACTGAGAGACAGAATATTCCAACTGAGAGGCAAAAGAGTTGGGGTTTTTATCCACCACTCCCCATCCACTGTTGGTTGCAGGATGATTCCAGCGGACTTTGGCTTGCTTTGCCTATGGGCCCACTGTACTTCCACAGCCTGGACGAGGCTCTCACAGAGAGATGCTGTAAGCAGTATACTGCTTTAGAGCTGGAGAGACGCCCAGAGGATATGGGCTGGAAAGTAACAGCTTCTACTACAACAGGACACGTAATCTAAGTAGAGATCCTATCAACTTCTAGGATCTCAGAAACTCTGTGCCACCAAGACTCTCCTTTATACCACCTATCTTATTCACTAATGTATCCCTAACTCCTGGCACAATTCTTGGCACACAGTAGGTGTTTAATAAATAGGGTCAATGGTATGACTTTCCTTTATTCTTTCAGGTTTCTCCATGTAAAGGGGAGATACAGCTACCAGCAGTTATGGGTCAGAACCTTGTGACTCCATGATCTGAGAGGAACCTGAGGAATTCCCTTTTCTCTTCAGCAAATAATTCCCAAGGAAGAAAGCCAGCGGACCTGGGAAAGATATTTTGGACACAGTCATGACATGCAATGATTGGCTAGATTTGAGTCAGGGGACAATCTTGAGGCTTTGGGGGTGGAGTCTACTATCTGAAGGTGGAGTGACAGAGTAATCAGCACCATATTGGGAAGTGTGGATTCCCATGGGACTATGTTCAAATTGTGAATGCTATTTCTTCCATATGTCTGATAGAAAAGTCTTGAGAATCTACTCTGTCTTAGCTGAACCATTTTAGTACTGCATTATTTGCACTTTTATGTAGTTTGATTCCAAGTACCACAAAAATGGGAGAAGGATATGGTGATCCACTCCTGAGGAAATGCTGAAACAATCAACCATTGAAAACCATATGAGAGTCGCTATGAGTCAGATACAACTCAACGGCACCTGACAACAATAACAACAACAACAACAACATACCTACTACAGGTTTGACACTTTATGATTTGACTATTTAAGAGAGATTTTGTAGATCATCTAGAGTAAAATAAACATGATAGGAAAATAAACATGTTTTGGATTAAGCTCCTACACTGGGCCCCAACAGACCAGACCAAAAATAAAAATGGAGTCACCCATGCTAAAGTTTGTGCTACCAAACTGAGACCAAGTTACCATTTGAATTAGATAGAAATTGCCAATCTTCCCACATAGGCCAGGTTCACACCGCATGATAATGAAGTTCCCTCTGCCTTTATCCTTACACACAAAAAAGCTAACCTCAAGTAACCTGATGTCACATAGTCAGTTATTTTCCATTGTTCTATCTCCTTGTTCTCATCTTGCAAGGAAGTGACCTTGAAATGAAAATATTTTGTTTTTTGTTTCTGCTTTTGCCAGGACTTCTCTGTCTATAAAACTAATCTGTTCTGCTCAGACCGTGGGGAAAATAAAGACAAATGGATCTTTAAATTTTTGTGATTTTGTCCTTTTGTACTGGTAACTTGCAGTTTACCAAGGCATGATTTTGCATTATGGGCCACCAAGGTTTGCTTGGGAATGAATCATCAGTACAAGATTGACGTTCCTTCCTCATCCTCATTATATTATGAAGGACGAACAACCTTGTTGGTGGAACACTTATGCCCTATACTTCAGGTTTCTGAGTGGGGCACTTTGTCAGGGGAGCACTGTTGACTCTTCCTCTTTCCTTTCTTACTGACCCCCTCCCCACCCTCAGGAGTATAGAAGGAACTAGGAATCCTCAATGTACTTCATCTATTCCTCTCTTTTCAAAATGTACCTGTGCATAAAGAAGGTACAACCTGATCTCTACACTGTCCACCATGCCTATCCCTTTTTGTGGGAAGCCTAAGGCAGTCTGCCTCTTCTGGTGAGCAGTTTATTTTAGGGGTCAAATATTAATAAGCTCTCTTGTCTTCAGGATAGAGCCAGCCTTCTGACTTACCTCTCATGGGTAAAACAGCTGACATTTTCATTCATTCGTCTGACTTTGTTTCCCTCCCAAATGGTTCTGAATTCAGGCATTGAAAAAGGTGTTCATTACTGAACATCCTCAAATGTCCCACCAAAGAAAGTTAACTGTTAATGCTGCCTGTGGAAAATGGAGATACCAAAAAAAAAAAAAAAAAAAAAAAAGTAGAAATCTGAAGAACTTTCTTCACTTTTTTCCATTATTATTTATTACATATTATGAAGATAATTCCCCACGTGTCTGTCAGCTTGTCATGCTGTGGGGGCTTGCGTGTTGCTATGATGCTGATAGCTATGCCACTGGTATTTCAGATACTAGCAGGGCTACCCATGGTGGACAGGTTTTAGCTGAGCCTCCAGACTAAGAGTAGGGGGAAGGACCCAGCATCCCACTCCAGAAACAATTAGCCATTGAAAACCCTATATATAGTAGAGAAGTACTGTGAAATATAGTGCCAGAAAATGAGCCCCCACTGCAGGCTGGAAGGTATTCAAGAGACAATGGGAGAAGAGTTGCCTTCTCAAAGCAGAGTTGCCCTTAATCATGGGAATGGAGTAAAGCCCCTTGCACCTCCTTTTGCTGATGTGACACAACTCAAAATGAGAAGAAACATAGTGGCTGCAACCTTGGGCTCAACATAAAAAGATTGTGTGCATGGCATAGTGTTGGGTAGTGTTTCATTCTATTGCACATGGGGTTGCTATGAGTCAGATCTGACTGGATGGCACCCAACAACAACATGGAGATAATTATACTTTAGAGTGGTGTGCATAAATTCAAGTATCAAACATCTACATACATAATCACAAGTGTCAGAGTATTACAATATTTATATTGTGTCTTTAAATTTTGAATTTCTGAAGATAATCTAGATTTAACAATTAATGTGCCTCACTAAGTTTTTTGTTTACTTCTTTTTTGAAATACTATTACTTTTCCCAAGACACTCAAGCTAGGAACTTCAGAATTATTATTGATATCTCCATCTTCTCTCCTTAATTTTCTGAACATTTGTTCAACAAATATTTCATAAGCACCTACTAAGTGCTGTGGTCCTTGGAGATATGACATTATCCTGTGACTTTCTCCCCAGATACATCTCTGTTGATGGTTTTCTCAGTCCCTCCTACGAGACTCCAGTCCAGGTCAATTTATTGCCTTCTCACATCTCCATTCTTCCTCCTAAACCCACCCTTCACACCGATGTCAGTTTTCTGTCTCAGGAATGTAGAGAACTTTCACGATCCTTTTTGTTGAAAGGAGACAGTTCTATCTCCCTAGTGTGGCTCACAAAGCCTTTGCTAATGCAACCCAAAGGCCATGCTTTCAGAGTCAACTCCAACAACTTGCTTTCAAGCACTCTATTCTAAACAGACAGGGCAGGGCCGTATTTTAACACCTTAGTGTCTTGCTTTTTGCCTTTCTCTGCCCTTTTTGAACTGTGACCACCTGGAAATATTCTGACTCAGCTTTGTTAGATGATGTTTCCCCTGACAATCTGGATCGCCCTCCTTTTGGGGGAAATGCTTTCTTATTAGTGCCCTCTAGCATTTCCTGCATTTATTTATTTACTTATTTTTTGGAGGGCTGAGGTGTTTTAAACCCAGGGCCTTGGGTATTCTAGGCAAGTGGTCTACCATCTGCTACACACTCAGTCCTTCACTTTTTTTTAGGATATTCATAGGGTTGTGTAACTGTATTACCAGCTAATTTTAGAACATTTCATCATTTCCAAAAGAAACCCTGTGCCCACTAGCATTCCCTTTCCATTCTCCCTAGCTTCTTCCCTAAGCAAACATGAGTCTACTTTTTATCTCTATAGATTTGCCTAGTCTGGACATCTCATTATAAATGGTATCATATGGCATATGATATTTTGTGAGTGGCTTCATTTACTTAGTGTTACAGTTTGGTTTGCAATGCTTCCCAAAGACCTTCCTGCTAAAGGATTGGTGCTCAGCCTGTGGAGTTACTCGGGGGTAATGGAAGCTTTAAGACGTAGGGGCTAGTTGGAGGAAGCTGGGTCATGGGGGTGCTGCCTTTGAAGGGGATATTGGGACATCCCTTCCTCCTTCACTTTCTTTGCTTTCTGGAGGCTATGAGTTGACCAGCCTTCCTCCACCACAAACTCCCACCCCCATGATGTCCTGTGTCAACCCAGGCTCAGGCAAACCTCTGGAACCCTCAACCATAATATGACACTCCTCCTTTAAAGCTGATTTTCTCAGTCATTTTGTCACAGCAGTGGAAATCTAACACAGCATAATATTTTCAATGTTCACCCACCATCATTTCACGACATACCGCATTTTATTTATCCTCTCATCAGTTGAGGAATACTTGCCTTTCGTCCCTTTTGGTTTTTATGAATAATGCTATGACATTTGTGTACATGGATATGTGCTTTCGTTTCTCTTGGGTGTATGCTTAGGAGTGGAATTGCTGAGTCACATAATTGTTTAACGTTTTATACAATTGCCAGACTATTTTCCAGAGTGTCTACACCGTTTTCTATTACTAACGGTGAAACATGGGTGCCCCATACTCCAATTTCTCCCTTTTTGACATGATACTTGTTATTGGCTGCCTTTTTGGGCATAGTATTGAGTTATTTAAGGTCACTAAACAAGTAGAGATAGACAACTTTTTCTTAAGACATCTCCCCAACCATTGTAAGTTAGCCTAGCCTAGGTGTCAAGTACACAAAAGGCATTCATTAAACCATATATAATATATAAAAATATAATTGTGTGTGTGTGTATATATATATGTATGTATATATATGTATATATGTATATATGTATATATATGTATATACATATATATGTGTATATATATAGCCTGCAGCTGTAGCCCTGTGGAATCTGATCCTGTCAGATCTTGGAAGCTAAGCAGGGTCGGGCCTGG
This sequence comes from Pedetes capensis, assembly GCA_007922755.1. Lineage (NCBI taxonomy): Eukaryota > Metazoa > Chordata > Mammalia > Rodentia > Pedetidae > Pedetes > Pedetes capensis. The sequence goes on from VMDO01018242.1 coordinate 5,579, forward strand.
TTAGTAACTGGATGGGAGACCACCTGGGAACACCAGATGCTGTAGGCTTGGGAGGAGGACCTGGCAACCCCCTCCCAAAAATCAATCTGGCATTGAAAACCCTATGAACAGCAGAGAAGCACTGACAATAGTGTTTCCCCTGTTGTACAGAGGGTCACTATGAGTCCGATACCGACTCGAAGGCACCTAACTAACGTGTGTGTGTGTGTGTGTGTGTGTGTGTATAATTTTTTTGCGGTACTAGGGTTTGAAGAAGCCAGAGCCCCACACATGCTAAGCAAGCACTCTACCACTGAACCAATATTTGTTGAATAAATTGGGAAAAACGCTTTCATCTGTATATTGCCTTCAGAGTGCATTGACAAGTTGTGAGGCTCATAATAATTCTCTGAAGAAGGAAGGGTGGGGATTATCATTCTCACTGCAGAACTGAGAAAAATAAGGGTCAGAAAGGTTAGGTAATAATGAAGAGTCTAGAGCTCTGCCTCCAGATCTAGCTCTCTTTCTCTGAACACTGGTTCTCAGAATTTCTTCTAAACACCACATTAGTTAATGCTCCGAAAAGAATGTTAAGAAGTTTCAAAAGAGCTTGGTTTAGGAAAAAAAGCCAACAGCTCAGCAGAAGCTGAAGGGACTAAGTGCTTTGGCAGTTTGGAGACTACTAATTATGGTTCTGGCATAGCTGTGGGGGGTGGAGAGCACACAAGCAGAGTCACTACACTAACTTTAGCAAACAAAGTCTTCAGCTTTGAAGTGGAACTGGTAACTGAGCAACTACTGGGGCCAGAAAATTCAGGAAGTTTCAAAGAGCACCATAAATTAGTTGCCTATTTTGGTTTATAGATTGCATTATTTGAGAAACAGTTCACACAGAAAGGGAGATGATTGAGTGATCATAGTTTTCTTACAACATTCAAACAGAAATATTGTCTTGCTTTCTGTTATGGAATGTCTCAAGCATGCACAAAATATCAAGAATTAGTATAATAATTACCATCATTAGGCTCAAAAATTACAAAAAAATTTGCTATTCTTATGCATTCGACTTTATTTATGACTTCCTTTTAAAGAGACAGGATATAGCTATGTTGCCCAGGTTGGTCCTGAACTCCCAGGCTCATGAGATTTTCCTGCCTCAGCCTCCCAAGTATCCGTGACTACAGACTCCTGATACCATGCTTGGCTGCACTTGACTTTCAAAGTAGATGTTTGTGTACAGTATGGTTTAAGCCATTATTAATCAGAGTATTTTAACAAATGAACAGAAGAAATGATCAAAGTATGATAAAATGATCTTGTCACTAGCACCATGAACTTGTAACCTTTGGCCTTTCTTCATTTAGGGTTGAAGAGGAGAGAAGCTGCTGAGCTCCTAAGGTAGCCAGCCACAAAACTGAACACTTAGGAATGTGAGTCCAAAAGCTAGGAAGATTTTGTTCACTCATTCCTACAATCGTTTATTCATTCAGCTGGTGCACCCTAGGCACTTTTTATGCACACTACTATCCTCTGCGGGCTGGGGTTTAGCTCAGTTGGTAGAGCCCCTCCTCCATACTTTGGACCCGGGGTTCAATCCCCAGCACAGCAAAAACTGGAAAAGGACGTGGCGATCCACTCCCCAAGTAATCTCGAAACAATCAATATGAGTCCACATTGCAACTATCCTTTAAGAAACTAGCATGTAGCTGGGGGCTATGGTGTATACCTGTAATGGCCACTCCTCAGGAGGCTGAGGCAGGAAGATTGTGAGTATGAATCAGCATCGAAAACCCCAGGGTAGCTATGAGTTGGACCTGACTGGAGGGCACCTAACAACAACAACAACAACATCCAATCTCCAAGGAGACAGACCATCCTCACAGGCAGATGAGCACAAGTCAGGTTCCACAATTTTTTTTTTCTTTTGAGACACTGTCTCATTGAATTGTACAGACTAAGGACTTGAACTTGCGGTCCTCCGGTTTCAGCCTGAGTCGCTGGGATTACAGGTGCGCGCCATGGCGCCTGGCTCCCCATCATTATTGATCCTAACACCTTGGACAAGTTCTGTCTTTGAGTCTTTTTTCTTTTGTAAACTAAGGATGCCCTTCTTGAATAAGGCATTGGTAAATTAAAAGCGAGGTAAGATAACCAGAAATGTACACGACAGTGTCCTGTAACATTTGTTCTGCTTGCTACTGCTAGCCTCTCAGGGCGCGATCAGTAATAGAGCAGGCTGTGTCAGTCAGTCAGTCTGTCTGTCTCTCTCTCTCTCTGCCTTTCTCAATCTCCGAGAGCAGCCAAAAGCTCACAGAGGTCCACCATGCAAAGCAAACACACTGTCCTCAATGACAGCATTCATTCATCTCCCAAAATCATTTGAATTCTGCTAATCTCATATCATCTGCCTGTCTTTAAATTTTGCAGTTCGACAAACATAATCTGTGCTAAACCCTGCTGGCGTCCGAGGTCAAATGCTTGGCTGTCAGGTTGGAGAACCTCCCACAGCACCCTGTTTGGTCCTGATGAGGGCAGCGTGCCCAGGAGGCGGGCTGCCAAAGCCGCCTGACAGCTTTCTCAGGTCTCCCGAAACCCGCAGCCCAAGCGGCGTCTCGGAGCAGCAGGGCCAGGCACGGCCGGCCCAGCTCTTGCCGCCTTCAGGGTCGGCGCCGATCTCAAACTTCGGCAAAGTTTCTGGCCGCGTCCTAGCACGCGCGCGCCTCCGCGCAGGGCCCCGCGCGCCGAGGGGGCCACGCGGCGCTTCCGTCCAGCGCTCCCAAGGATCTCGCCCCGCATCTGCGCGCAGCTCTCGCTCACCCCGGTCCCGCCGCGTCACCCGCCGCCCCCGGCCGCGCTCGCACGCGCGGCGCTGCTCCGGGCTCCGGGCGGCGGCGGCGCGCAGCAGGCGCCCGGCGGCGACCCGGGAGGCGGGGTCGGGGCGTGTCGCGGCGCCCGGCTCCCGGAAGCGGCTGGTTGGCTCCCGCCGAGCGGACCCGCGCGGCCTCAGCATCCCACACGCATCTCCAGGCGCAGCGCACGCGGCCGCCGCCGCCCGGCCCGGTCCGCCCGGCAAGATGCTGCCGGTGCACACGGAGGTGAAGCCGAACCCGCTGCAGGACGCCAACCTCTGCTCGCGCGTGTTTTTCTGGTGAGTGCGGGGCGCGATGCCGCCGCGTTCCCGAGCGCCGCCCGGCACGCCGGGCTTCCCGGAGCCCCACGCAGCCCGCAGTCCCCAATCGAGCCACCGGGACGCGCAGGGAGTGGGACGCGGGGACCCCGCGGCGGGCGCGCAGGTGTGGGCCGGGGTCCGGGACATGGAGCTGCGGGAGGTGCGAAGGTAGAACGCGGCTGCCGGGAGGCGACGTCGCTGCCTGAGGAGGTCCCCCGACCCGGGATCGCGCACGCCCACCCGGCTCGGACTTCCCACCCACCGCTAGCGGGTTCTCAGCTCTCCAGCGCTGAAACTGAACCCTTTTCTTTCATTTTAAGTAAGCAGCGATGAACTATTAGCTGCCTTTATCTACGCGCAGCCAAAGCCGCATGAGCGTCCTGGACCAGGGCCAGCGCGCCGTAGTGTCCCCACCCCTCCTTGCCAGCCGATACGCCTTTCCAGCTCTTCGGGCTCCCGCGTGCGTGTGTGTGTCGGTGTGTCTCTGTGACCGTGTCTCTCTGTCCCTCCGTGTGTATGTCGTGGTACCTAGTCAGGGCAGATTGCATCTGAGTACAATACCGCTTTTTCACTGGTGAGTGAGGACACGATTCTTGAATGAGATCTGCCTCCACGTTTTCCTTTTGACTGGGACATATACAGCCTCGTTGGAATATGTCTTTGACTAACCCTTCCCCTGTTGGGTGGAATTTTCATTTCAACCTTTGAGGACGACTCAGGGGTGGGGGGTGGAGGTCCTGAAACCTGGGGGGGGGTCTTACCAGGGATCTCTGCTCTTCAGAGAGGCGAGCCATGGTCTTGATGTAAGCATTTCTGACGAGGAATCCTATCATCCTGACGGATTCCTGAGAGCCCCGAGGACCTCTAGCCCTACCCACTTGTTGGAGAAAACAGGTGAAAAAAGATTAGATAGAGGACCTTCCTAATTAAGGGTTTCTTTTTAATAGTCAACTGCTAACAAGGTGGGAATAAGACTCTGGGCTCCCTACCACACCCATACTTGGGGGTTAAACCCAGGGGCTCGCACATACTTTGAAAATGCTCTACCACTGGGCAGCACCCCCAGCCCATTTTTTACTTTTTATCTTGAGGCAGGGTCTCTATGAATTAAACAGGTTGCCTGTAGCCTCGAACCTGTGATCTTTCTAGCTCTCAGGGAGCCAGCTCAGCCTTTGAACTTAATCACACTTGATTGATTAGTATAGCTTTTGTTTCTTGGCCCCTGCCCTTTCATCCATCTCATGTATTTTCATATTTCCTTTTTTTTTTAATGGGAAAATCTAAGGGATCCCAAGAAAACCAATCATCTACTCATTTTAATTGTGATGTGTTCAGTGTGTGTTGTTGTTGTTGTTGTTGTTAGGTGCTGTGGAGTCGGTATCTGACTCATAGCGACCCTACGTACAACAGGAGAAACACTATTGTCAGTGCTTCTTTGCGGTTCATAGGGTTTTCAATGGGCAGATTGCCTTTTGGGAGTGTGTTGCCGGTCTGTCTCCCAAGCCTACAGTGTCTGGTGTTCCCAAGTGGTCTCCCATCCGAGTACTAACCAGGCCCAACCCTGCTTAGCTTCTGAGATCTGAGGGGATCTGAAGCCACAGTGCTAGGGCTGAAAAATAAGTCAAAATAGCCAAACCGTCTTCTGAAGTTCAAACAGGGCACAGAACTCTTGATGTACTTTGTGGATTTCAAAATGTAGTTTCAGGGACAGCTGGGCGTGGTGGCACACACCTACTATCCCAGCTACTTGGGAGGCTGAGGTGGGAGAATCACTTGAGCCCAAGGAGTTGAGACCAACCTGGGCAACTCAACAGATGTTTTAAAATGTAATGATTTCCCATTGATGACTTGGGTGTGCATACATTTCTATTTCCCAGCTGGAGGGCAAGGAGCTGTCCTTTGTTTTACACCTAAAAGATTCAAGCTGAAGTATTTTGATTAATTTGGTTAGTTAGGATCACACAGGTAGTAAGTGCATTGCAAGATCTGAACCTGGCAAGTCTGGCTCCCAAGCCTGTGTTCAGAGTTGCTGTGTTGACCTCCTTTCACTGGGAGGCTTGTTCTTAAATGCATGGTGGCGGTTGTTCCATTTGCCCTTTGTTTTTCCAGCCTAGAGTTTCTCAGGGGAAGTTCTTAAAATTCCTGCTGTTGGAGATGATGCAAGAGAAACATCTATTGCCATGCTTTAGAGCAGCTGTTCTCAAAGTAAGGTGCTCAGACAGGCAGCCTCAGCATCATCTGGAGCTTGTTAGAGATGCAAAGTCTCGCTACCCACCTGGACTGATTCAGTAAAATCAGAAACCCTGGGGGTATGTGTGTGCTTTTGTGTGTGTTTCCACAAGTGGTCCAGGAGATGCTAATTTAAGGTTGAGGATGACTTACTGCTTTACGCTGCCCCTCCTGTTCTCATTGCTATTCCAGTATTATACTTCACCAGAGGGCACAGCTTTGTGAAATCAGCTACTGAGATGACCATTGTACATTTGCTTATCTTTTGTAGTTGGAGGAATCTTGAAGTCCGAGGCCCTCAGTGATTTCCTTGTGCACCCCTCTTGCTGCAGATGGGAAAGCCAGAAAGTGGCCTCCTGGGGACAAGGCCCACTTTGTAGAGAAAAACCAGTTTGTCACCTTCTCAAATTTCATCCAGTTCCTAAATTTGTGAACTGGTAGTGTCTACTCACATGATGCCAATAATTACCTTCTTTTCTTTTCTTTTTTTAGTATGGTAGGGTTGAACTTAGGACTTTACACATGCTAGGCAAGTGGTTGATCACCGAGCTGCACCTGAAGACCATTTTTTAGTTTTTGAGACAAGTTGTCACTAAGAGGTACAGGCTGCCCCTGGCCTCAAATTCATGATCCTCCTGCTTCAGCCTCCCTGGCCTCTGGGTTTACAGCCGTGTGTCATGGTGCCTGGCTGCTTATTGACTTTTACATAAAATACTATACGTTATTGGGGTAGTCATAATACAGTTTGCATTTGGGCCATACGTTATAGCTATTGGTAATTGTTGTGGATTTTTAGAGGACAATATTTTGTGTTTCTGCAAGAAATTTAAAACTATAGAAATTGATGAAAGGAATAAAGATAGTTTATTTCTCTTAGCCAGGCATACCTCCTGATGTTGTATTTCTTGGTGTTATCCCAAGTAATCATTGCGTGTGCACATTGTTGGGTGCACACGTGCTTTTCATAAAACCATAAACACTTGATTCCTTCGTTCAATGATTAACATTCCTGGGATTAAGTCTTCAAGACATAACATTAATGACTAAGTTATACAATCTTTTACTGTTTGTTTATTTATTTATTTGCAGTACTGAGGGGGGCTGAACCTGGGACGGGACCTTGAGCATACTTTGCAAGCGCTTTATCATTGAGCTGCACCCCAGCACCCCCCCCTTTTTTTTTTTTTATCTTGGGACACTGCAGCCATACCACCCTGGCATCCAATCCCATCTGATCTTGGGAGCTAAGCAGGGTCAGGTCTGGTTACTCCTTGGATGGGAGATCACCTGGGAATACCACGTGCTGCAGGCTAAGGAGAAGGACCTGGCAGCCCACTCCAAAAACAATCAGTTATTGAAAACCCTATGAATGGCAGTGAAGCACTGACAATAGGGCCAGGCATAGCACAGTGTTGGGCGGTGCTTTCTTCTGTTGTACATGGGGTTGCTATGAGTTGGACCTGAGTTGACTGCACCTAACATCATCATCTTGAGACAGACAGGGTCATGCCAAGTTACTCAGGCTGCTTCTGGCCTTGAATTTGCAATCCTCCTGCCTGTGCCTCCCAAGTTGCTGGGATTACAGGTGTGTGCCACTGTGCCCGCCTCACTGTTGTTGAATACAGTCTATTTCTAATGAATATGTAGTGCATATCCAAGCCCATATATTTTGATGCAGATTTTTTCCCTCCTTTTGAGTGCTTGAGGTTCAATTGAGGCCCTGTGCATGCTAAACACACACACTACCATGAGCTATGTTCTCAGCCCCATTAATATCTCTTTGTAAATCTCCACATGCACTTTCTTTTAGCTATTTTCTAATTTTGTTTCTAACAATAAAGGCAGCTAGGATTTCTTTTCATATTTGATATAAGGTGGGCCCTACTTTTTTCCCCAAAATAGCACATTTTCCTGTCACTGTTTTTTGAATAATTCTTCCTCTTTGTAAGTAGAAATAAGTGGTGTAGTTTATGAACTGTGTCCAGCTGGGCATGACATTGTCCAAGTCCTGAGCCTCTCCCTCCTGCCCCCTGGTGATTTCCCCAATGCCCAGCAAGCCCTGTGGTTGTGGCCTGCATTCCTCTGCCATGCCTCATGTCAGGGAGTCTGGGGTTAGCAGGTTGGAGGTTAACAGAAGGAACTTCCCCCAGAGGTGGGCATGGAGGGGTTCCTGGGACCAGACAGATGCATTTGGCTCACAGAGAGTGGTTAAATCCTTGCTCTCCTGCTGTTGGCTGTGTATCTCTCAGTGAAATGCCATCTTGCAAAGCCTAGGCTGTTGTAGAAACTGTCACTGGGATGGGACAGACTCCCTGGAGATTGTCTTAGAGAAAGCTGATGACTCTAGGGTAGAAACACAAATGGCTTACAGAGGTTGGCAGTGTGAGGCCCTCAGTCAGTGCTGAGTTTCGTTCAAGTTTAAATTGGATGAACCCAGGGTGTTGTGCATATGAGGCAGACACTCTGCCAACGAGCTACATCCTCAGCCTAGGAACCTGCGTTTTACCAGCTAGTTCTTCTAATATCCACAGACCACACATTGAGACACGTGGATCCACGGAGCTAATAATGTTGATAATAACTAACACCTATTGAGTGCTTCCTGGGAGCTTGGGATTTTGCTCAGGTTTGCTATAATCCTCATGTCATTTAATTCTCAGTCTGTGAGGCCAACATTCACACATCCCAGATGACATCAAAGTTCAGAGGGGTTGGGCAACTTGTCAGGAGTCTCACGGTTACCAGTGGCAGTGCCACAGAGGTGATGTTACTTGGATAGCCAGAACATGCCCTGGGTGTCCCCCACACCAGACCAAGGTGAGCAGTGCCCAGCTTTTGCCTGCTGGGCTGTAGCTCTAGACAGATAAACGTTGGTTGATGGAGTGAATGAATGTACATGGTCCCTACATCCAGCAGGCCTTTCAGAGTCATGTTAGTGAATGAACCTCCTGTTAACGTGCATATGTCTGAAGCATGCTTTCCTCCCCTTGGCTCAGTATGCTGAATTGCCATTTGGGTTGTTGGCATCATTATTCAGTTCTGTTCAGGGCCTTGTGCATGCCAGGCAAGCGCTCTGTCACTGAGCCGCACCCTTAGCCTTTTTTTTTTTTTAGTTTTAGTTTTGAGATAGGGTCTCACTAAATTGCATAGGCTGCCTTTGGCCTTGAACTAGAGATCCTCCTGCCTCAGCCTCCCGAGTTGCTGGGATTACGGGTGTGCACCACAGCGCCACCTTATTATTCAGTTCTTAAGGTGTAAACCTATGTCTACAGCCATATCACCCTGGTGTCTGACCTTGTGGGATCTCAGAAGCTAAGCAGGGTCAGCCTGGTTAGTACCTGGATGGGAGACTACTGGGAATACCAGGTGTTGCAGGCATGGGAGAAGGACCTAGGAGCCCACTCCTGAAACAATTAGCCATAGAATATGAATAGCAGAGAAGCACTGTCAGATATAATACCAGGCATGGTGCAGTGTTAAGTAGGGTTTCGTTCTGTTGTACATAGGGTTGCTATGAGTCAGACCAAACTTGCTGGCACCTAACAACAAAGGTCAAAACTTGTGTGTCATCCGTACTTCTTCATCCTCATCTGTTGATGTCAAATCCTACTGATTCATATTTAGAAATGCCCTTGGAAAGCAAAGCATGGTGGTGCACACCTGTAGTCCTAGAACTCAGGATCACAGGCAGGAGGACTGAAGTTCAAGGCCAACCTGACCGACATAATGAATTAGAGGAAATGCCTTTGGGAATCATCCATTCATTCAACAAATGTTTCCTGGATGCCAGTGTTTGGGATCGGCAAGGAAGAAGTGTGCGAAGATCCCCATCTCTTTCTGAGTTTTGTGTCCTCTCTGCCAAGCTCTGGCCTCATCTCACTCTTTTCTCAGTGAAAGGAAGGGTCCCCTGAAACAGATCCAGGCTATCCTGCTTAAAAACCTCTTCTATCTCCTGTTGCTCTGAAGTGCAACTGGAATTCTTTAAGTGGGGATTTCAGATCCTTCAGGATCTGCTTTCCAAGAGCTCTCCATCTTTTCTCACACAGATAGACTTCTTAGACCGGGCTGACCTTGAACCGTTCTGCATTTGAAGGGATGTCATAGGCAGGATTGGGGCCCTGACTGATGAGAGGCAATAGCCCCTGAGGGAACTGTTGGGTGGCAGGGGTGTTGGAGTAGGTGTGGAGTACCTGTGATATCTGTGTCAACTGCCAGCACCGTTCCAGAGGCGTCATGATGACAACTGTGAGCTCTGTTCCAGGCTGGGCACCACCGTGGAGCAGGGTCCATTGGAAGCCAGATAGCCAAGTCGCCTTCATCTCCTTAATTAATGTTTCTAGTTGACATTTCCATTTGTGAATGGGAAGACTTTTTTCTTATTTCCCCGGGCAGGGAAATAAAACTGTCAATTTCTGAGTTCATTTCTTACCTGTGGGATCAGTCTTGGGGTTGGAGTGATGGTGGGGGGGGCGGTGGCCTCCTGAAATCTGAATTTTTTGATGAGTTTCTGGGTGAGTCAGGTGTTCGTGGTTGGGAACCGTGTTTTGCAGGTCTTTCTCGGCCTGTAAGGTCCAGTTCTATTGAAAGCATGGTGTCTGGGAGGCCAGGGTTAGTAGTGATATGACCTTTCTTTGATTTAGATTATTCATTCACAGACTTTTTTTAACCTGGGCCGGGGATGGAACCTAAGACATTGCTCATGCTAGGCAAGCCCTCTACCCTGGAGTCACACTCTGAGCCCTCCATACAGCAAAGATTTGAGTGTCTTCTTCATTCCCAAGTTCAAGTCCATAAAAATGAAATAATATTCTTGTTCTCAACACACTCTAGGGGTAGAGGCATTCATTATATTAGATACGCAAATCATGCTTACTGCTGAAGAAAACAAGCCCCAAATCTCCGTGGCTTAATTTAAAAATAAGAAAAACCCAAAAAGCCAGAAGTCGTGGAGTGGGAGGGTAGCTCAGTGGTAGAGTGCTTGCCTGATGGGCTCATATATATGAGGTGTGAATAAAAGGTACAGTGAATGATTACAGAATTTATTATAGTAAAAGACACATCGTCATTACTCACCCTCAGAATACTCACCTTGGCGTCAAACACACGTCGCCACTCTTGCCCTTTCTGAAGGAGTTCTGGAGATCCTCTTTCATGAGTAATATTTTTGTAGTTTAAACATTCACTATGTTTTTTGATCATACTTCGTCTGTGGGTTTGATCCTCAGCATTACAAACAACAAAACTTGACAAAAACCCCAAAAACAAAATGAAAAATAATACACTCTAAAACAGCAACAAACCCAAAACTAAAAAGAAAAGAAGAAGAAGAAAAAACTACACAACAAACTGAAAGCATGTTTATTCTCCTACTTTCGTCCATTTTGGGTCTGCTGGGGTGGGGATCCAGCCCATAGGCACATTTGTAGCTGGACTTTTCCCATCTCGTGCCTGGAGACGGTAAGGTCCACTGAGTCTTCTTTATTCAGCTTGAGAGAGAACAGTCGTATGTGGTAGCCATGTTTGTGCCAGGCCAGATGTGAAACACACCGTTTGCACTGCCTGTTGGCCATGTCACATGTCAGTCACATGGTCACCTCTGACCGTCAGGGCGTGAGACAAGAGTCATGACACAGCATGTGTGTACTGCAATAGAGCTGTGAGTCAGCCCTGTGCACCTGAGAGTTTGGGAGAGAACCAGACTCTCCTGCGGGAGGTTGGAAGGGGAAGGTAGGGTGGCACACCCCCAGGGACAGGCACGTGTGGGTCACAGACGAATAGAGAGGGACACTGGATCCTGAGCAGTGGGAAGCGGACGCCCCTCAGCAGCCATGCCCCTGTGCTGCTAGCTGGGGGTGTTTGATACAGTCACCCAGGTCACCTTCCTCCTCTCTTCCATCCCCGCTGACTTTCAGCCTCACTTAGTCTCTCTCTCCAGTTCTATGGATGAACGCTTGTTGCCCTTCCACGGCTTCTGGTCTTCTTCCTTATTGCATTTCCTGATTCCACGGTCCCTTTTTTGCTGGCCTGTTTGTGGAGCTGGTCTGTGTCTGCTCTTTTCTCCAGGCTATCTCCTCTGTGTCCATTTTCCTTAGGGTCATGGGTTTTAGGTTGGGCGTTTTGAATCTGGATTTCAGATTTCCAGATTAGAGGTGTCCAGCTAGTAAAGTCTGTGCAAATATTCCAAAATCCAAAAATATCTGAAATCCAAACACATCTGTTCCCAAGCATCGTATCAGGAATCCTCTGTGTATCTGGTCAAAGGGTGAGATCTTCCAGCCCGTACTCAACAGGAATTCCTTCCAGGCAGTTGGGCAATGGAGGCATTTCTTACCTGACTCTTTTGACCCCAGGTTAGAATGACAGGATAATGTGTTTTTACCTCCCTTACAAAAATGTCTGTACATGGAAGGTTGGCTACCTCCCTTCAAGTGCTGGTGTTTTTGGTATTCAGATGGCTGTCGGCCCCACTACATCTTGCCTTGAAGGAAAACGTCTCCAGTTTCCATGCTGTTCTTTTCACACCATTATCCAGCTGGTTGAGGTGAATGCTTTTTAGCTTATCACTTCATTTTAACATGGCATCTAGAGCAGGACGTAATATTCCACGTGTGATCTCACCATAGGGTAGGGTTTTAACTAACTTCTTCATGGGAGAAGGGCCTGGCAATCCACTCCCAAGGCAATCCCGAAGGGCTCAGCCATTGAAAACCCTATGAGGGTCGCTATGAGTCTGATACTGACTCGACGGCACCTAACAACAACAACATCAGTGATTCCCCCGCAGTGCTGGGAATCAAACCTAGGGCCTCTTGTGTGCTATGTAGGCATTCCAGTGCTGAGTCACATCCCAGACATCCAGATATTAAGGGACTTGCTGTGTTCTAGATAACATTTTAACCCTAGCCCTGCAGTCAAGTCCAGTACAGTACTATTTCTGTAGATGGTAGCCCTGCATTCAAGTCTAGTACAGTACTATTTCTGTAGATGGTATTTCATTGGAATGCAGTGTGTTCGTTAATTTATAGGAACTGTTTTGCTTATTACCCTGTCCCAAATGTCTAGAACAGCGGCTGGCAGATACTTCCTAGAAAAGACTAGATGGTAAATATTTTAGGTGTTGTTGGTAATGTAATCTTCTCTGCAGTGCATGACCATATCCAAGGGTCAAGCTAGGGGATCTTTGGGGTTAGATACGCTGTGGGACTGGGAGGGAGAGGTGGGGGAGGGTCTGGCCTGAGGTAGGGCAGGAAGGGCCCACCGCTAAGTGAGCTGGTGTAGACTGCAGAAAGAATGGGTTGGAGGAGGTGGGGGGTTGATTTTGACCATGTTAGGCCTGACATGCCAATGGCGTGCTCAGGTGGAGATGCTGAGTAGGAAATGGGTCCTGAGTAGGGGATGGGGAGGAATCCGAGCTGGAGGTAAAGCTGGGACATCCTCAGCAGTGTGTGCAGATCCATGCCACCCAGCCCAGTGACCTCACACTCTGGGGTCTGTCCTCATCACCTGCTGCTTTAGCTCTGCTTTGGGGTTTGTCCTCGCATCACCTGCTGCTTTGTTCATGGTCATTTTCGTTTTTGAATGCCCCAGTTGAGCAATTTCTCATTGCCATTGAAAGTTCTTTGAAAACTTTTTTTTTTTTTTTTTTTTGCGGTACTGGGGGTTGAACCTAGGGCCTCTTGCTTGCATGCTTTGCAATTGCTGGACCACTGAGCTGCGCCCCCAGCCCGTTATTTTTTTTTTTTTTAACTTTTTGAGACAGGGTCTCGCTAAGTCACACACACTGACTCTGGCCTCGAACTTGTGATCCTCCTGCCCCTGCCTCCCAAACCACTGGGATTACAGGTGTGTACCACCGTGCCAGCTGAAAACTCTTTTAGTCCAAACAGTGGAAAGGACGGTGCCTGGGAGTGTCCTCCAGGTTGTGGCTGCTCCACACCATGTGTGGTAGATTGAGTTGGCCACAGGTGGCAGAAAGGTTGTGTTATCTGCCCTATGGGAGTCCAGAGGGATGGGATAGCCCAAGTGGTTATTCCACAGGGGAAGGGGTATTAGTTTGGCAGGATTTCCTCTGTATGATTGCAGGCTGGCTCTTGGGGTGCTGTCTTTTCAATTGTTTGTTGATGTAAATTATTTCTGTTAACCTTACCAGCTCTGTTGTGTTTAGATTCTTGCCCACTTTTGGGTGTGTGTGAGTGCGCATTGGGGATTGAATCTGGGGCCTTGCACTTACTGAATACATGTTCTGTTACTGAGCTTCCTGCTCCGGCCCTTGTTTAAGTTCACTTTCATTAACCCCCTGCTGTTTCCCATCCCATGATTGAATCACCTGGGAAGCTGAAAAAATTCCAATGCTAGTCCCTCCCTAGGCCAATTTGAATTCTAATTTCTGAGGGTGACACCCAGTCCTCAATATTTTTAAAAGGTTCCTTTGGAGTTTCCCATGGACATTAACCACCAAGAGCCACTGATTACCACCTTCCCAAAGGTTAGAAACATTTCCGTGTTTCTGTGGTTTTGGCCTAGGCTTCTGAACTGCACCAGGGAACTTGCTGATCTCAGAGCAGGAAACACAGCCACAGTGGGACTTAGGCATCCCTGTGGTCCTTGCGAGGTGGCAGTCAGGGAGACGGTTACCTGTGTGCCAATGAGATAGCTGGCCTTTGATCCTTAGGGTAACCTCTTGTGGAGGTGGCCCTGTCCTCATGTTACCAGTGAAGAAAACTGAAACTGGTCATCCAGGGTGGGACATGACGGAGCTGGGGGTTGAGTTAGGTGCCACACACTTGAGAGTCATTTGGCTTCTGTGTCTCTGCATTTATTCCTAACTCTGGGTCACAGGTTATGCTCAGGAAGAGCTCAGTGGAGTGCAGAGTATAAACTTGTGTAATACACTGCTTTCATTTGCTGATCTTTGTTGATTTTTTTTGGGGGGGGGGTGGTTGTTTTGTTTTGTTTTGTGGTTCTGGGGATTGAACCCAGGGCCCTGAGCATGCCTAGGCAAATCCTCTCCCATTAAGTCATACCCCCAATCCCTGTTTAATTTTTTTATTGTGAAACGGGGTCTTGTGAAGTTGCACTGGCTGCTGCTGGCCTCAAATTCATGAGCCTCCCATCTCAGCCTCCTGAGTTACTTGGTTTACAGATGTGCACCACAGCATCCAGCTTTATTGGTATTTTTATTGGTCAGGATGAGACTGAAACGCAATTGATCAATTCTGCTAAAGTCACCTCTTAAATGGTCCTTAATCAGTTGATAGTGTGTGCTTGCTCTCACAAGACAGCATGCAAGGTGTCTGTCCTGTTCCAAATAGCAGAAGGGAGATTATCAGTAGGCTGGGCCTCAAGGGGTCTCAGTGTTGCAGAACTCAAATGTGGCATTGATAGGAATTTTGAGTGTGCATTCAATAACACACTTTGTTAAACTGTTCATCTTTCTTAGTAGATGTCACTTAGTAGAATTTATGCAGGTGCCTAGCTGGGATTTAGCTCAGTGGGTAGAATGACGCTCTCCGGTCTCTGAGGCCCCAAGTTCAGTTCCCAGCACCACAAAAGTGGAAGAAAGATGTGGCAATCCACTCTCGAGGCAATCCCGAAACAATCAGCCATTGAAAACCCTATAAGGGTCGCTACAAGTTGGACAGGACTCGACCAACCCGACGGCACCTAACAGCAACAGCACAGTACGCAGTAGGCCCTTCACAAATGGGGATGATTGTGAAATTCACCCTTTTATGATGTCCTTTTTTATTGCTTTAAATGTCCATATCTTTTCTAAATCTTTATTCATTTGTAGCTTAAAAAAAAGCACAACTAAATTGTTAGCTCTCTGGGGGCAGAAACCACTGTTTTTGACATTTTTATTTCTCAACCAAGCTGAGCATCTTGTATTTAATATACTTCATCAGGAATTGTAAGCTATTACTTTAGTCTTTATCTGGGTTTGTTGGATTTGGAGTTGCTGACACTATGTCCTTAGCTAGGAGCAGGTGAGAAACTGGATATTAAGAGAATATCACATTTGAGCAAGAATGTTCAAATTCTGGTCCATGATCTTGTCCTTATTAGTTGTGTAATCTTGGACAAGATACGTGACCACTGTGGGCCTTGATGTTGTCTTCTAGAAGTTGCTAAGACTAAACCGTCTTAAGGCAAATTCCAAGATGACATTTTAAAGATAATAAGTAATAAAGTTCTATTATTTATATTTTCCCCTCCAAGCAAGCAGGGCAAGTCAGCAGAGGAATAAAGTGGAAGCAGTGGAGTGTGTCACACCCATCTCTGATGAACAGAGAAGTGATGTCTTTGTAAATGCCCCTTAGAAATGAAGATCTATTTGAAAAGGCAACAACAGGAAGTTTAGTTCACACTCAGAGCTAGGCCACTGCCTGTGGAATGACTTTGAAAATGCTGAGCTGGTGCTTCTCTGTCCGGCAGTGGTGTTCCTGAAAGCAGTTGCCCAGCTGAGCAGTGTGGCAGAAGCTGCCCCTTGGCCTCTGCAGGCTGACTTCCTCCTTCCCTGCTCAACACTGCACCTGGTAACCAAGGCCACCTCCGCTCATCTGAGTGCAGAGAGCGTGTGGTCTGTGACAGGGAAGTTAGTCTGTTGCCACCTCTTGGTTGGCACTGCTTGGTGACTCCAGATTCCAGCTCTCCCCCTACCTGGTATTGTGCCCAATGTTTGAGTTCCCCAAAGACCACCAGGGAGTCCAAAGTCGAATGCAGTAACAAAGAGCCTTTATTAAAGCTCGAGCTCGAGGGCACCACACCTCACAGGTGCATTGGTTCAGCATTGGGACCCCGACTCATTGCAGGGTAAAAGCTTATATTGTGGGTTACAAGCAGGGAAGGAGGGGGTGGAGAAAGTGCAAGTCAGATAAGGTGAGGCTTTTGAGTTGCTAAAGTATGCCATTTGTATTATCTTGAGGTCAGGGAGTTCTCCGAAGTGACTGCCCATATCTACAGCCTTTTGTTCTGGCCCAGAGCATTCTGATCTAGTGATCTTTTAAAGGAATTTGTGGAGCGATGCCTGTAAGACAGAATTCTAAGATAAGGGGGGTCACTGGGGCTGACTCCGGGGTCCTGGTCAGCCTGGGCAACTCACCTGGCAGGCTTTGTCTCTGCAGAGCCCGCAAGAGCACCAGCAGGTGATGGAGCCTCTGGGTTGTCAGTGCAGGGACAGAGTGGGGAGCGAGACCCGACCCTGCCCTCAGGGCACACGTTCCTGTGGGAGACAGGCCAGAAACGCTCCTGGGTCTCGGCTGTGTGCCATGCCATACATGGGGAGGAGGTGTCTGTTGGAAAGGCGCGATCGCTGCAAAGCTGCTGGACTGTCAGCTCCAGGAAGGTTGGGCTCCTGTTCATCAAGTCCGCAGTGCCTGGGCCATGGCCTGGCACACAGCTGCGTGGTTTCTTTCTTTCTTTCTTTTTTCTCTGGTACTGGGGGTTGAACCCAGGGCCTTATGCCTGCATGCTCTGTGAGTGCTGGACCACCGAGCTGCACCCTCAGCCCATTTTTTTACTCTTTTGAGACAAGGTCTCCCTAAGTTACGCAGACTGCCTCTGGTCTTGAACTTGCGATCCTCTTGCCTCCGCCTCCCAAGCCGCTGGGATTACAGGTGTGTGCCACTGCACCTGGCTCAGCTGCGTGGTTTCTATGCTCAAGTAAACAAGCAGGAAACCCCACTGTCGTTCCAGCTCATCCTGATGACACCTTCCCCATCCCTCCAGCGGGAATAAAAGCCATCTTTGTTTGTGTCCTCCATTCCTACAGGTCTAGAACGGTCAGTCGTTATAGGAAGTTGACAGCACTGCTCTTGTCTAGAGGGTTCGGTCCCTAGACTGTGAAAATCTTTTAACAAATCTTGCAGAGCCAGAGATGTGGCTGGTTAGCCTTAGCCTGCTCTCCCAGATCCTCGTGGCCTGTGGCTGGGTGTGAGGAGCAGAGGCTGGGAGTGCGAAGGTGGGCCCTTGCCCTGGGCAAAGGGGACCTGGGACAACCTCAGGGATGATGGCATCATCATCATCAGTGCAGCTCCTACTGTGTGCTTTACACATTTTAAGCCATTTAATCTTCCCAGCAGGTGTTCTGAGGTGGCACTTTATCATCCCTCAGAGAGGTTAACACACTTTCAAGGTCACATAGCTAACAAGTGGCAGAGCGAGGATTTGATCCAGGGATCTCCCAACAACAACGTCCAGATGGAGAGCTGATGTCCCTGATCTCTGCACGGTGCTGCCTCTCGTCAGATGCCTGTCTGAAACCAGATCCTTCTGGCTGCAGTGCAGGAAAGGGAGAGGAGGGCAGGAGAGAAGGGGACGAGTCAGGAGCCATCTGCAAGTCCGGGTGAGAGGCGACACAGGGCCAGCAAGCAGGAGCGCCAGCAAGCAGGAGCTGTGCAGGTTCTCCGGGGGCAGAGCCTGGAAGGATTCTTTGGTGCCCTAGGAGAGGAGGGAGCTGGGGCCTTGTGAGGACTTAGCTGTGATTCAGACTGGGGAGAAGCCTCTGGCCCCAAGAAGAGGGGACCTGTTTGAAACGCAGGGAGGGAAGAAGCCCGAGGATCTTTCGATTCCAGTCCCCCCTTGCCAGTCTGTGCTGTGGCGACTTGTGACTAGTGGCACCTGGGTTGGACAGTGCAGCTCTGGAGAAGCAGTGGCACATCTGGGGACTTGTTAGAAAAGCAGATGTTGAGGTCTCCACTCGGATAAGTCAGAAACTCTGAGGATAGGCCCCCGTCTGTGGTTTAATCAGTCTGCCAGCTGATGCTGATGGAGCCAAAGATTGAGAAAACTGCTGAAGTTCCAAGTTTTTCTTTTTTTTTGGGTGGTACTTGGGGGTCAAACCCAAGGCTTTGTGCATGCTTTGCAAGTGCTCCACCACTGAGGGGCACCTCCAGCCCTTCATTCATATATATATATATATTTATTTATTTTTATTTATTTATTTTTGCAGTATTGAGGGTTGAACCCAGGGCCTTGTGCTTGCATGCTCTGCAAGTGCTGGACCACTGAGCTGCACCCCCAGCCCTTTCTTTTTTTAACTTTTTGAGACAGGGTCTCGCTAAGTTACTCAGACTGCCTCTGGTCTCGAACTTTCGATCCTCCTGCCTCTGCCTCCGGAGCCACTGGGATTACAGGCGTGCAACACTGCGCCCAGCTCCCCATTTTTTATTTTTTATCTTGAGATAGAGTCTCACTATGTTAAGCAGGCTGCCTCTGGCCTTGAACCTGTGATCCTCCTGCCTCTGACTCCCGAGTTGCTGGGATTACGGCGTGAGCCACTGCACCAGGCCGCAGGACCAGGTTTTAGACATTTTGATCTCATTCTACAAATTTCCTATAATGATCCAGGACATCTGCATTCCCCCTCCCCCCCCATTTAATGTTTATGTATTTTAACAGAAATGAAGCTTTTAAGAAAGTGTTCTCTTTTATACCTATAACACACTGATGTACTCTGTTCTGGACATGAAACAAACAGACAAAAAGTACTGATTACTGTTAAGAACTGCTTACCTGATTTGTGGCCTATCATAAGCCCAGCTAAAGAATCTCTGCACCTCTGAGGCCACATGCCTCCCACAAGCCTTGGCTGGACTTATTTCCCCTGGTTGTCATTTATCAGGGCTTCTCTGTATTGTATTAGAGTGAACTTGACAAAGATTCTGACCCTCTACTTAACCTGTGTATTATATCTTCTCCCCCAACTTTCCCTCGTAGTTTTTGAGTTGAGTTCAGGTTTATTGCCTGAGACTCACTGGGTGTGCAGCCAGTACCCATAAACCCTGTGGGATGCTTTGTTATGGGTTAATGAGGGGGAGAGCATGTTCCGTCCCTGGGCCAGTCTGGGTGACTGCTGTGTGTTCCCCAATGGCAGGTGGGGTGCGTCTTTGGCCTAAGGCTCTCCAGGGCAAGCTGTTGTGTTCTCGTAGGCTGTGGAGTGACTCAGGCCTGTGTCCAGAGCTTCCTCTATTACATCTACATGCAAATTTCCCAAACTGTTTCACTTTGGGGAAAATCCCATACCGTGTTAATATTTGAGAAAAGAGATGGCTCCATTGTTCCTTTGGCAAGCTCAAAATCTTTCCTTTCCCCTTTTAGAATATAATGTAGTCCTTGTTTTTCCTTAAAAAAAATTTTTTTAAAGGGAAAATGCATCTCTTTGAGTAAGCCAAAATCAGATATTTCTCCCTCTCACGTGGATTTTGATCCTTTCTGGTAGGAGCTGCCCAGAAAATAAGCTGAGGGCTTTTGAAGGGAAATTCCACACAGCAGCCTCCTCTCCATAGTTCCTGGGAGGGATTCCTTTCCTGTAAGGAGGCAGCGCATTTTCTGGGGTCGCAAGGGATCCCACAGAGCAGCAGGTTTAGGAACATAGGAGGAAGAATTAATGGCCTTTGGGGTCTGGGAATTGGCATTTTCTAAATAAGGGGCAGGCTGGGATTTAGCTCAGTTGGTAGAGCACTGCGCTGCAGTCTCTGAGGTCTCGAGTTCAATTCCCAGCATCACAAAAATGGGAGAAGGGCCTGGCAATCCACTCCCAAGGCAATCCTGAAGCACTCAGCCATTGAAAACCCTATGAGGGTCGCTATGAGCCCGATACCAACTCAACAGCACCTAACAACAACAAAAAATAAGGGGCAGAAGAAAGTGAGCAAGGGACAGCTCCTACTAAATGTGTCAGGCAGTGGGAAAGGTAGTCGGTGAAGGTTTTGTTGGTTGGCTTGAACTCTGACTGGCAAACTTTATAGAAAAACCCGAAGCCATTTTGATTCCCTGTCTTGAAGGTGACCACTCCTAGAGACTTGGAGAAGTGGGTGACAGGCAGGTGGAAGTAACTCACTCAGGGTCTCACAGAAAAAGCCGATAAGCGATTTCCTCCCTCTCCGGTGTTTAGATCTAATTCCTGGTAAGAATTTCCAGGGAGGAGGAGGTGAACTTGAACGTGAGTGTTTAAGGTCCCTGGTGCCAAGTGTGGCGGCTAGGGTGTCCTTCCAGAGATTAGTCCTGGGCAGGAAACAGGTCACCCTGACTCAGCTGGATCCTGCGGCTCCAGGGAGCTGGTGAGTGTGGTTAGAAAGTGTCGGTCCCCACTTCCTCTACAGGCGCTCACTTCCCTAGGCCTCCGGCTTCTGCCTCCTCTCTGTCCTCCTGACACTGCTTTCCTCCCCTGGGCCCAGCAGTTATTGTTTTTGTTAGGTGCCCTCAACTCATAGCGACCCTCATAGGGTTTTCAATGGCTGGTTGTTTCGGGATTGCCTTGGGAGTGGATTGCCAGGTCCTTCTCCCATTTTTGCGGTGCTGGGAATTGAACTCGGGACCTCAGAGACTGCAGTGCAGCACTCTACCAACTGAGCTACAGCCCCTGGGCCCAGCAGAGCAGCCTCAATTACTGGGTTCCACAAAAAGCCATGCACAGTGAAGGCAGGCAATTTTCCAAAATCGTAGTCCTCTTACTCTCTCTGAAGTCAGAGGCCAGGTCCCCTCATCTCGTCTCAACCAATCTGACCTCTTATGAACTGTCCACTGAGATGTCCATGATCAACTTCCCACCCTTTGAGGCACCCTCTTCTAAGATAAGGCACCGGCTTCTAAGATTCTATGATGCTGCCATGTCGGTGATTAGCATGTATAAACACTTTCTCTGCCTCCAGCTGAGGGAACTGAGGTGCAGAGAGGTTAAATTTTATGCCAAAAGCAACAGAGTGACTGAGAGGAGGAGGCTGGGCTCAGATTCTAATCAGGAAATATTGAAAGTGACAGGCAAAGTGCCATGGGAGGTAAAGAAGGGAGTCATGTCCCTTAGTATGTTCCCATGAGGAGCTGGTGTGGTCTGGGAGAGGCTTCATGGAGCACATGATGCTTTAGAACAGCGTGTTTTACTGTGTGCAGAAATGCTCTCTTCTCCCCAGGCATGGTGGTGCATGCTGGTAATTCCAGTGACTTGGGAGGCAGAGGCAGGAGGATAACAAGTTTGAGACCAGAGGCAGCCTGTGTAACTTAGTGAGACCCTGACTCAGACAAAAAAAACTGTGGGGGACGGGTTTAGGGGTACAGCTCAGTGGTACAGTGCTTGCAAAGTATGCATAAGGCCCTGGGTTCCGCCCCCCAGTACCACACACACACACAAACACACATACAGGCTCGCGCACTCTCTCTCTCTCTGTCTGTCTCTCTCTGTCTCTCTCTCACTGTCTCTCTCTTTCCTGTCCTTAAATTTAAGAAGCATAGCTCCAAAAACATACCACGCTGCAGAATGGATTTCCTCTCTAGGTTTAGCAATCTCCTCTTGATATTCAGCCAGACCTTTATTTCTGAAGTGTTTCCTGGTTCCTGAGGGATTTTGGCATTTGGTTAGATTGTAGAGAAAAAGGTTTGTTTTCCTACATCTGAGACTCCTATCAGGCCATGTTTCTATGTGGTGTTCTTGCGCCCTTTTATTTCAGCAGGAAGTGATTGGTAGGATACCCTTTCTCCCACCCCACCTCTCCAAAGGAGCAAGATAATCATATTCCAATTTCCCATGAAATCAGAGTAATAAAATTTCTAATTACCCAAGGTTAGACTTGAGGTCAGCCTCTTTTTTTTTTTTTTTTTTTTTTTTTTAAATCCTTCTCTTCACCTGTGCCAGGTGGCCCGGGTGTAATGAGGTGTACCTGTACCACACTGTGCTTACTGATAGCTCCCCTTTCACTCCTAAGAGCATCCCAGGTGGATGATAATTTGATCACTAACCCAGCTGAAGTCCACATTCCCTCCACCTTCTTCCCCTTGGAGCATATGCATTTAACTGTGGACAGGGTGATGTAAATATTTGCTAAACTTTACCTACAGTAACAATTAGTGGACCTATTACTCTTCACACTTGAGCAGGTATCCTTGGAAATGGCTGATAACCTTTGCTTTGTACACAAGAATAATGGCTGTAATAGCTACAAAGAGTATGTGATCTTCTCTCTGTTATCGAGGGGACCCCTGGCTTGGCTTATAGTGGGTCAGACTCACCTGCTCTAGTTCCTGGCCACATGGTAGGTGTTTAGATTTGTCAGTACTGAGGGTCATTTGGAACTTGGGGGGAATATTGGCAGGCACCTGGGATGTCTACTCTTGGTGCAGTTCCTGGGGGCAATAGGGACCCCTTGAAGATGGGTACAGTTTATGAGGCCCAGTAAAGGTGGCTACAGATAAGTGGCAAGCTCCAAGGTAGAACAAGTGTACTGGACACAAAGCCAAAGCAAGATGACTATGTCATGTGCCCAGGACCCAAGGACATCCTGAGTGAGGACCAGGGGCTGGAAGGTCTCTCTGATCAAAAGGATTGTCACCTCTTTGGGGCAGGTGGGAGAAGCAGCAGACTGGGAGGCTCCTGCACCCTCTGAGGTCTGCTGAGATGGCAGAAGCTGGGGAAGTGGGTTCATCAGCATGTGGGAACAGTGACCCCATGTCTGAGAAGCCCTGGCTCAGGTGAGTCTGCTTCGTGGTCGCTGTCCTTGCTATTAAACAGCCTTGCAATGATGGTGCAGCTGCAGTCTGAGTTAGCATCTTTATCTGTCAATAGAAGGTGGAGAATTCACCCTGCAGTGTGGACGGAAGAGAGTGGAGGCCACGCTTGATACTTTTCTACAGGACCTGACGCTCTGCCACCTTCTCCCACCTCTCCACTCTCCCTTCTGCAAGACTCCTTTGTGGTCCCTGCCCAGTCAGCAGTGGCACACAGAGTGCTTGAGGGTTTCTGGGAGGGCTTCAGGCCTCAGGCTTCTGCACCCACTCTTGTTCTCTACTTGGAACGTGCTGATCCCACGTTTCTCCTTCAGGGACCTCTCCCCTTCTTGCACCATCTAAGGTAGCCTCGCCACCCTCTCCTGGCTCCCTGTTGAACTTCCTGTGTGGCTGTTACTGTTATTCTGATCCGGCCTCATTAGTGTGGTTGTCTACCCTGCCCTGAACGTGAATGTGAGCTCCATAAAAGACCCTACGTGGGGTCTCCAGAACTCAGAGAAGCCACTGCTACTTGCAGGGCGGGTGCCCAAGAGTCTGCTCCAATGAATGAGTGTTAGGATTCCAGCTTCCTCCAGTCCTGTCCATAGGCCATGGCCTTGGGAAGGCTGAGGACTCCACCCATGGGGATGAGAGAGGAAGTGTCCATTGGGCTCTAGCCTCTTTGGAGGGACACAAAGAGGGTGGCACTGTCTGTGCTGTTGGGTTATGCAAGGAGGCACCAAGGCTTGCTCTTTCATTCTTCTTGCCCCTGGGAGGGGTTTGCATGAATCGGGTATTCGGTTTTCCCTCTGTCCCCCTTTCTTCCAGTGAAGCATGGCTGACCTTCATGGAGCGAGGGGCAGAAAGGAGGGAACTGCTGGAGAAACTAGATTAGCTTGGAAGTGGCATTCAGGAAGCTGGGGTTGGTTATGGGATTGGGGGAGCTGGATAGGCCGGAGCAGGAGT
>VMDO01018242.1:29496-42779 GCA_007922755.1 Pedetes capensis
CGGTATCCGACTCATAGCGACCCTCTGTTCAACAGGGGAAACACTATTGTCAGTGCTTCTCTGCTGTTCATAGGGTTTTCAATGGCAGATTGATTTTTGGGAGGGGGTTGCCAGGTCCTTCTCCCAAGCCTACAGCTTCTGGTGTTCCCAGGCGGTCTCCCATCCAGGTACTAACCAGGCCCGACCCTGCTTAGCTTCCTAGATCTGACGGGATCAGATGCCACAGGGCTACCGCTACAGGCCAAGAGACCAGGTAGGGAGGCTTTTCAAAGGGTATTTTTGTTCTTTCTGAATATGTGGGTATTCAAGCTGAGGGCTGGTATGTCCGTAATTGACCTAATGCTTCAAAAAATGAACTGGAATTTTCCTAAAATCCATTCCATCGACATAGCACAAAGCACTGCTAGAAAAGTTTATGATTTATGATTAGTTATTCCCCTTAATTCTAAATAACAGACAGAATTGTCATTACATTTTAAATGGGCATTACTGTTTTGGACAGCTTTTGTGACACAGTTCTCAATATTGTGCATAAAATAATATAATACCCTGGATCCTATATTTTGAGGTATAATTGTTTCTGCTTATCGGAGCATTGCTGAGATGGTGCATTCTAGGTCTAGAGTCCTTGCCAAGAGCCCTTCACAGTGTCTAGGAGAGAGAGAGTAGGGATAGTCATGGAGAAGTGGGACTAATTTGTGTGAAAAATTGGTTTCATGTTCTAAGCTAGCAGAGGGATTGCCAAGTTTTGGATCACGCCTTCAGTTCTTCTGCAGAGCTGTGAAGGCCTTGTGTATTCTGTTTATAGAGCTTAAGCAATCTCAGTTATTAGCTCATGGATAAGTACCAGAAATGTGAGCTCAAATCGTTGCTTATTCAATCCTTGCCTTTTCTCCTAAGAATATGGGGTGGTGACATTACAAAAATTAAATGAAAACCTGGGCTCAGTTACTTTTAATAGTGATTCTGTTTAATTGTATTGAAACCATAGCAAAAAACCAAATGCCCTACCTCTCTAAGCTTTATACCATTTGCCAAAAAATAATGTTGGATGGTTGGGTAGCCTAGGCTGGGGGCTGAAGTCTCTGTGTCAGAATGTTCTTGTGGGGCCTTAAATGTTAAAAATTGAAAAGGGAGCCTGGGAGCTGGATGTGTAGCTCAGTAGTGGAGTGCTTGTCCAGTATGCTCAAGGCCTGGGGCTCTGTCACCAGCACAGAAAAAACCAAAAAAACAGAGATGTCTGTTCTGTGTTCTTTTATGTGATGATCACTCAAGGGTGGCCATAAGAGGAGCTGGAGAAAAGGCTCAGGAAGGCAAAATCATTACCCTCACAGGTCTTACAGATGGGAGATACCATGCAGGACCACACTGGAAGCACTGGGGTGGTCAGGAGGGGCAGGACCAGGGGAGCACCCAAGCCACACCTTTATTGGAATTTCTGGGAGAGGCTGGGAAGGGGAGGTGAACAGTTTGGGATTGGGTAGTTGAATTATTTCAGCAGGCTCTGAGCTACGAGGGTGGTCCCCAGTTGCCTGGTTGTTGTTATTGTTGTTAGGTGCCCTTGAGTTGGTATCCGACTCATAGTGACCCTCATCCCCTCATCGGGTTTTCAATGGCTGACTGTTTCAGGATTGCCTTGGGAGTGGATTGCCAGACCCTTCTCCCATTTTTGCGGTACTGGGAATTGAACTCAGGACCTGAGACACTGCAGCGCAGTGCTCTACCCACTGAGCTAAATCCCAGCCCATCCAGTTGCCTGGGGTAGAAAGATATTGCTTCCTACATGAGCAGGCCAGGTGGAGGAGATGGGGATCTACATTGGTAGTTTGTGGACATAGCAAAGGCATGCTCTCAGTGGACCCTAGCTATTGCTAAAGATTCGGCTAGCTCCATCAGGAGCAGTTTCTCCCCAGCCAGAAAGGTGGATGCGATGTCAAAACATCATAATATACAGAAAGTAAAAAATATAAGCAGTGCAAAGGCCCTGTGGATGGTCACCTTGCTGTATGATAATCTAGAGCGTAGTCTGATGGCCTAACCAGAGGAAAAAGTTGCCTGGGCAGAAATGCAGAAGTAGAGCTGGTTTGTTGGGATAAACCCGGAGCCAGAAGGAAGAGGCAGGAGAGTCCTTGGCGCTCAGGCAAGTCGTGGCACAAACTGTCCATGCAATGGAAAGAAAGGCGCCAAATGCCTTTCAATTCAACTGACCTGTATTTTCAGTGACCTGCTCCGGGGCCTTGATGGCCCAACCTGAGTCTGCCAGGTGGACCTGAAATGGTAGCCTGATGGAAAGGGACCAGGAATAGGAGGCAGGGAACTGAGGATGTTCCTCAGGGCTCCACCTCTGATCCAGGTTAACAGAGCTACAGAAGCCTGGGCAAGATAGATTTGTGCCATGAAGTTCACTCTGACACTGCAGGAGGCCCGACATTGTCAAAGCTGAAAGAGACGTTGTTGTTGTTGTTCTTAGGTGTTGTCGAGTTGAGTCCAACTCACAGCCACCCTCATAGGGTTTTCAATGGCTGACTGTTTCGGGATTGCCTTGGGAGTGGATTGCCAGGTCCTTCTCCCATTTTTGCGCTGCTGGGAATTGAACTCTGGACCTCAGAGACTGCAGCGCAGCACTCTACGACCTGAGCTACATCCCAGCCTGAAAGAGACATTAGGAAAAGAAAATGCCCCAATTAATCGTACCATATGTGCTATCAGTTTGGAGACTTTGTAAAAATGTTTGGCAGTTTTGGGGGAGATTCCAGATAATTAAGGGCCTTTGTCTGCATAAATTACGTTTTGAATTTCAAGAAAAAAAATCAGTTCCCATTGTTACAACTTCCAGAATTTTTATGGCTAACTATCTGTTTGTTCTCTTTCTTGTCTCTTTTGAGGACATAAAATCAATGAAGTCTCATAGTTTGTATTGTGTATGTTTGGTGACAGGGAGCAAGCGGTTGGGCACATGCTTTCATTTATGCTTTGGAGAAATGGAATATTTCAAAAGCAAACTGTAGCCTAGTAGTGCTTGTACCCCATGAAAAATAGAGAAGATTAACTTAGATTTCATGTTTGACCATGAAATTTGTGGTCCACACTGGGCTGGAAAGGACTTTTTCCTGCTTTTGAAAAGTTTTTCTAAGGCAAATGAGCAGTATACATTAGATTACCTGGAGAGTGTTGTAAATGCATTTTA
The DNA here is from genome assembly GCA_007922755.1 of Pedetes capensis. Classification (NCBI taxonomy): domain Eukaryota; kingdom Metazoa; phylum Chordata; class Mammalia; order Rodentia; family Pedetidae; genus Pedetes; species Pedetes capensis. The sequence continues at coordinate 32,684 of VMDO01018242.1, forward strand.
GCACAAACACTTAATGTGTTCCGTGAACAGGTTAGAGCATTTTCCCCACAGAACTTATCTCACCTTGTTGTTGTTAGGTGCTGTCAAGTTGGTGTCCGACTCATAGCAACCCTACTTACAACAGGTGAAACACTATTGTCAGTGCTTCTCTGCTATTCATAGGGTTTTCAATGGCGGATTGACTTTTGGGAGTGGGTTGCCAGGTCCTTCTCCCTATCTCAGGTACTTGATATTTGACCACCTGCAAGTCTTTGAGGTTATGGACAGATTTGGAGATTTTTCATGGATTCAGCCTGCCTTCTCTTGAAGTTAGAGGCAGACTCCTGAGTAACCTTGGGTGTGCGTGGGAGGGGGAGCTTCTTGGTTTGCGTTTAGCCTGTTTTCCAGGCTGTTGGCAGAGGGTGATTGGAGGCCCTGGGAATCAAGCTCCCTTTTCCTGTTGCATGTGATGTCCCATCACGTGGTGTACTCTGTTTCTATTAGGATCAATGTCTGTTATGTAAATAGAAAAGGAACATAAATTTAAGTAACCAAGAAGATTCCACTGCAAGCCAGAGCTTCTCAAAATATCCATGAAGACAACTGCAAGTTCTCATCTGCTGCCTGATAATTTTGGGCAAATAGGGTGACATTCATAAACACTGGACTGCTTGAATGCTGAGGGCTGTAATGATCCAAATATTTGCCGAGGTTTTAGAGACTAGTGATCTCTTACTCATAGCTGTGGCCTCAGAGAATAAATAACCTCCATATAGGCTGCTGCATAGGAATTGCCTGTGTAGCGGGCACCTGTATGAGCCAAAGGCCAGTGCGGCGTAGACCTTCTTTTCCTCTGCTTCCTAGGCTAGCCTCTATGACCGCCTTCGGAGATCTCGACTGTTTACAGTCTGTGTCTGACTCAGGGTGGCAGATACTGCTTTTGGTAGAAGCCGGCCAACTGCTATCACGTTGCGCAGTAGCATGATCTGTCTGCAGCTGTCTCCAGATTCATTCGCTTGCTGCACTTCAGGACTGGAGTTAATCATAGACCCAAGTTAAACGTTGCTAGGGGTCAAGAGAGAAAGGCCAGCAGGATTTTTCTGGCTGGGTTTTTTTGTTTTCCTTGTATTTTCCACTATTTGACCACCGTCTTTGAGGCAGCAGAAACAGAAAAACTCTTCAGTGGTGGCTCTGCCTAGAGCCTCACTACTCAAAATACCAGCATGGCCGCCTCTTGGGCTTGGGAAAAGTACACGGCTTCAGGCCCCACTCCAGACTTAGGGAATCAGGATCTACTTTAGTGAGACCTCCAGGGAAGTGGTGTGCAGGGACACAGGCCAGACCCTCACTGTTGCCACCTTAGTGGAAGCGTGTTGCTGCTTCAACCAAGGTTCTGAGGCTGGGGAGAGGGAAGGGTAGAGTTCTGGTCATGGCACACGTTTCTTCTTCCATGCCACAGGGTATCCTGACTGCAGTGGAGCTCAGAACTAGTTAAACCGTGAGGCAGGAAGAAGGGAGGGCCGGATTCACAAATGGGCCAAGGAAGGGATTAGGTGAGCTCAGCTGAGGTGGTCATTAGGCTCCCCTTTCCTTTCTCCTTTCCTATAAATCACCACATTAAACAGTGAAACCACCACTGAGGAGTTTTCTGTTTCCCACAGTTCTTGGAGCCTTAGCCACTTCTGCCTCAGTGCCCTGTGGCGGCAAGACTGGTGGCACGAGGGGACTCTGGAAGCTGGGGGCCTGAGCGTCCCCCTTCAGTCACTGGTCTGCAAGGTTGTTGTTGTTAGGTGCCGTCGAGTCAGTATCCGACTCATAGTGACCCTCGTAGGGTTTTCAATGGCTGACTGTTTTGGGATTGCCTTGGGCGTGGATTGCTAGGCCCTTCTCCCATTTTTGTGGTGCTGGGAATTGAACTCGGGACCTCAGAGACTGCAGCGCAGCGCTCTACCAACTGAGCTAAATCCCAGCCCGGTCTGTAAGGTGCTCTTTTTAATTCCTGCCTGCTAGCCCTTACCCTCCCACAGCTAGGTGATGGAGGGATCACCTGTTCTCTCTGCATTTCCTGGGACGAGGCACCTTGACAACTGGGTTTTCGGTCCTAGTTTAACCGTTTAGCTGACCGTGAGCTCTTAGGCAGTTTCTCTAGGGCTCATGGGTTCTGCTAGATTTTCCAGAGTGTGCTCTGCCCAGATGCTCTGTGCTGGAGGAATCCTTTGCCACCCACCTCCGCGTGGCTTTCTTAGGTATGTCATTCTCCATGTTCCGAGTCACCCGCTGCGGTCTGCAGACTCAGCACCCTGACAGGTAGGTCTGGGTTTGTGCTTCATGCGCTTCCCAGGGGGTTCACTGCACACTCCCCCCTGGACTTAGAGAGGGTGGCCATAAAGCAGGAGGGGAGCTTTCACAATATGCCTGGGCTTTTCCTTTCAGTGCTGCCAGTAGCAGTGCCTGTAGGGTCGATGGTGGGCTGGGAGGTGCCAGGTCGAGGGCTGCAGTTTTGTAGTTAACTGAGGTGGGGACTATAGATGTCCACAGCTGTACCACCCTGGCATCCAATCCTGTCTGATCTCAGAAGTTAAGCAAGGTTGAGCAGGGTTAGTGCTTGGATGGAAGAATGCCTAGAAATACTGGGTGCTGTAGGCTTAGGAGGACTTGGCAGCCCACTCCCAAAGCAGCCATTGAAACCCTATGAATAGCAGAGAAGCACTAATATAATAGTGCTGGGTATGTTGGTTAGGGTTACATTCTGTTATTCCTAGGGTTGCTATCAGACCCTGTTGTTAGGTGCCCTTGAGTCGGTGTCCAACTCTTAGCGACCCTATGTACAACATGTGAAACACAATTTTCAGTGCTTCTCTGTATTCATAGGGTTTTCAATGGCAGATTGTTTTTTTGATAGTGGGTTGTCAGGTCCTTCTCTCAAGCCTATAGTGTCTGGTGTTTGCAGGAGGTTTCCCATCCAAGTACTAACCACACCACAGTGATATGGGTGCACCTAACAACGAGCCGATAGCCCTAGTCCTGTGGCATCCAATCCCGTCAGATCTCAGAAGCAAAGCAGGGTCGGGCCTGGTTAGTACTTGGATGGGAGACCACCTGGGAATACCAGGTGCTATAGGCTTGGGAGACGGACCCAGCAACCCACTCCCAAAAATCAATCTGCCATTGAAAACCCTATGAATAGCAGAGAAGCACTGACAGTAGTGTTTCACCTATTGTACGTAGGTTCACTGTGAGTCAGATATCGACTCCATGGCACCTAACAACAACAACAACAACAACAACAACAAGTTGGGGACAGGGAAGCCATATGGAAAAGTGACCTTCAAGGAGAGGAGACTGAAGGTGAGCTCACTCCTTGGCCAGCAGAAGCTAAGAAAAGTGGGTGCCCTGAGACGTGATCTCCCTCAGTGACTTGTGACACCAGCTACCTAGAGTTGACCTGAACATCACAAGATAAGGGCTCAGTCTGCGTCAAGCCTGCCCTCCTCACCTCAGACAGCAGCAGCCAGGTCTAGAGGCCCCAGGCCACTCTGACTTCTGACCGACTGGCTATAAATTTGAGGCTTCCCATGACCACTTTAGATTGAATAAGACTGACTCAGAATTCACGAAAGGGCTGCGCTGAGGATTTCGCGTTTACTGTAGCGCATAGATACCACTTGGAGCCATCCAAGGGAGAGTCACAGAGGGCGAGGTCTGGGAAGGTCTCAAGTGCAAAGCTCTGTCCTATTCACTGTAGTTGGGGCATGCCACTTTCCTGGCACATCGGTGTGTGGTAATACTCGGCGTATTGGCAACCAAGATTGCTCATCCAGGCTTTGGTGTCTAGGGTGTTTATTAGGGTTTCTCTCTGCAGGCACAAGTGGTGGCCATGTTGGCTGTGGGCTCAATCTCAGTTCTCAGTGCCCTTGTTGCCCAGATGCTGGGCTGATAGCACTTGGCTTAGTGCTCACATGGCTCTCATCACATGGTTGGTCTTCCTGGGGCCGCCTCACGCTAAGTCACTGTCAGCATAAACTGTCCAGGGGCCCACCGTGAGTCACCTTGTTAGTGTAAACCCTGCTCCTGTGACCTGGGAAATTCCTAAGACTTAGAGAAGCCAGGGCCAAAGTCCAGACAAATTCTTCATTATATAAGTTCCTACCCTTCCCCTCCTCACCCTTCCTTTCTCTGGTGGCTTTGCCATGACCCCCCAGCCCCTCTTCACTAGCTTGGAGACCTTTGCAGAAAGCAAGTCAGAGAAGTTGGTAGCACAGCAGAAAGGAGGGCGCCTGAGGCAAATACTCACTCGGATCCTTTGGCCAAAGGGCTAATGCTCCAGCTGTTAGGGGGAGGAGGGACGCAGGCTGGGCCCTCAGGGCCTGTAGCTCACTGGTGTAAGGACCCCAACCCCCTAAAGTCTGCAGTAGAACATCAGCTGCATCACATGTGAGCCCTGTGCGCTCAGAAAAACCATTCATATACTGTGTGCCAGGTGGAGTAACAGTAATGGCGCTGGGTCAGTTTCCTGAGGCCACCGTAACAAATGACTACACACTTGGTGGTTTAAAACCACAAGAGTTTTCTTGCCGTTCTGAGGAGCTGGAGCCCAAAATGCAGGCATGTATGTGGGCCTTGCGCCCTGCCCTCTGGGGACCCTGGGGGAGACGCCCCTGAGCACTTGCTGCCTCCGGTGTTGGCATCACTTCGGTCAGTCTCCGCCTGTCTCCACATTGCCTCTGTCTTGTGTGTGGATCAGATCTTCTCCTGCCTTTCCTTTTTGTTTGTTTGACTTCCTTCCTTCCTTCCTTCCTTCCTTCCCTCCCTGCCTCAGGCTCTGAGCTATGAGGGTGGTCCCCAGTTGCCTGGGGTAGAAAGATATTGCTTCCTACATGACCAGGCCAGGTGGAGGAGATGGGGCTCTCCATTGGTGGTTTGTGGACATAGCAAAGCTCTCAGTGGACCCTGGCTCTCAGTGGACCCTGGCTAAGATTCTGCTAGCTCCATCAGGAGCAGTTTCTCCCCAGCCAGAAAGGTGGATACGATGTCAAAACATCATAATATACAGAAAGTAATATACAGGATTATGTATAAATATACATAATATACAGAGAGTGAAAAATATAAGTAGTGCAAAGGCCCTGTGGATGGTCACCTTGCTGTATGATAATCTAGAGTGTAGTCTGATGGCCTAACCAGAGGAAAAAGTTGCCTGGGCAGAAATGCAGAAGTAAAGAAATTCTTCCTTCCTTCCCTCCCTCCCTCCCTCCTTCCCTCCCTCCTTCCCTCCCTCCTTCCCTCCCCTCTATTCTCCCTCCTCATTCTCCCTCCCTCCCTTCTCTCGTTCCCTCCCTTCTCTCCCTCCTTTCTTCTCTCCTTCCTTCCCTCCCTCCCTCCTTCCTCCCTTCTCTCTTTCTCTATTTTTCTTTCTTTTCTTCTTCTTTTCTCTTTCTGCTCTTCCTCCTCCTTGACTTCTTTTTCTCCTCTCCTCCTTTAGATTGAATCTGGGGTGTCACTCATGCTAAGTACTTGCTGTACCCTTCGCTACACTCCAGTCCTGTCTCTTTCTTCTAAGGTCACTTGTCATTGGATTTAGGTCCTACTTAGACAATCCAGGATGATCTAAAGATCCTTAATTTAATGATATCTACATATACAGGAGTTCCCCCTTATCTGTGGGGAAAGTGTTCCAGGATTCCCGGAGGTTGCCTGAAACTACAGATAGCACTGAATTTTATCTATCTATCTATCTATCTATCTATCTATCTATCTATCTATATCTCCACTATGTATTTTCCCATACCTATATACTAAAGTTTAATTTATAATTTGTTGTTGTTGTTGTTGTTGTTGTTAGGTGCCGTCGAGTCGGTATCCGACTCATAGCGACCCTCATAGGGTTTTCAATGGCTGTTTTGGGATTGCCTTGGGAGTGGATTGCCAGGTCCTTCTCCCAGTTTTGCGGTGCTGGGAATTGAACTTGGGACCTCAGAGACTGCAGCACAGCGCTCTATCCACTGAGCTAAATCCCAGCCCAATTTATAAGTTGTTGTTGTTGTTGTTAGGTGCCGTCAAGTTGGTATCCGACTCATAGCGACCCTCATAGGGTTTTCAATGGCTGTTTTGGGATTGCCTTGGGAGTGGATTGCCAGGTCCTTCTCCCATTTTTGTGGTGCTGGGAATTGAACTCAGGACCTCAGAGACTGCAGCACAGCGCTCTATCCACTGAGCTAAATCCCAGCCCAATTTATAAGTTAGGCATAGTAATTTATGCTTTACATAAGTAATGACTAATAAGATAAAGCAATAGCAATAATACCTAATAAGGAGGCATGGTAATTTATACTTAATGTAAGTAATGAATAATAAAACAATAACAGTAGTAATAGGCATAAGTTATGCTTAACATAAGTAATAACTAATAAAATAAAACAATAACGGTAATAACCAATAATAAAACAATTATAACAATGTACTATAATAAAAGTTATGTGAGTGTGGTTTCTTGCTCTTAAAAGAGTTAAGATAAAAATGTCTGTATTAATATCTTCCAGCTGCAGTTGGCTCTGTGTAACTGGAGGACTGGAAAGGGAAACCACAGATAAAGGGAAGGTGACTGGACCCTTTTTCTGCATAAAATTCAGTCTTTTACCGCATGTTATGGTTTGGATATGAAGTGATCTCTAAAAAGGTTCATATGTGAAAGGCTTGGTCCCTGGCTGGTGGTCCTATTAGGCGATTGGATCACGAGGGCACTGACATTATCAGTGGATTAATCCATTGATGAGCTCATAGGACGATCGGAAGGGCCATTGGAAATGGATCTGGTTGGAGGAAGGCTACTTTGAAGAGTCTCTCTTGTTCCTCACCCCTTCCTCTCCCATTCTCCTGCTTCCTGGCCGCCGTGAGATGCTTTGCCTTGTCACGGCTTTATTTTTTTATCTTGATTTTATTTCTGTGATTTAGGTTGTTTGTTTTGAGTTCCCGGAATAAATTAGTAATAGGATGTTGAGTTTCAGTTCTGACTTTTGGTTCATTTGGTTTGTCTTTATGGCACAGTGGTGGAATTCCAGAGTGAGGTCCAAGCGAAGGGAAGTGAGCTTTGTGTGGGTTCAGTGGATCTGGTTTGCGTGGATGAAGAATGTGGCTAGTTGTATTGGTTATGCTTCTTCGTGTTTCTTTCAAATCCAGTTCCTCACTGGCTTCCTTGCCACAGGGCTCCCGAGTGCAGGGGTGGCCCGGTGCGGTCTGTGGCTGAGAGCCATACACCTATGTTGTTGTTGTTAGGCACTGTTGACTCATAGCGACTCTGCGCACAACAGGCGGAACACTATTGTCAGTGCTTCTCTGCTGTTCATAGGGTTTTCAATGGCGGGTTGATTTTTGGGAGTGGGTTGCCGGGTCCGTCTCCTGACCCTACAGCACCTGGTGTTCCCAGGCAGTCTCCCATCCAAGTATTAACCAGGCCTGACCCTGCTTAGCTTCTGAGATCTGACGGGATCGGATTCCACAGGGCTACAGCTGCAGGCTTATACACCTATAGGTGGTGGTTAAAGACAGAGGGTTGGCAGGGAGGTTGACTATGGGGACACCAGGAGGCTCAACTCAGGGGCCAGACAGGCTGTAGAATAAGTGGAATGGCTGGTGGGAGAGGACAGTCATTGGTGGGGATAGCTGAAGTCTGAAAGCCATCTCACATTCACATTCAGCTGAGGGTAGAGAAGGAGGAAAGTTCCAGAAGCTTTGGGAGCAAGAAAGGGAGCAGTGAGGCCTGGGGGGGCTCCTTGTCCTAGATATCAGGGGTGCTGGTGATGCTGGTAGCTGGGCTGGGGGGACACTGGATGTGGCAGCTGAAGCAGTGGCCGAGGGGCAGTGCAGAGGGTTTAGTTTACCAGGTGCAGCAGGGAGTGGCTGGTATGGTGGTCTTTGGAGGCCCCCAGGGTGTTTACAGCAGGAAAGGAATTGGGAAGACTGTCGGGCATCCTTGCTAGGCGATGGTGTCAAAGGGAAGCCATGGCCCTGCTGAGCAAGGAGCCAAGGGCATAGGGGGCTTTGCTGACCATGGAGGGAGTGCAGGGTATTTCATGATAGTGCTGGGGTGGGAGTCCGAATGTGGGGGATGACTGTGCCCCAAGGGTTGGTCATATGGTGGTGGAGGAAGGGGATATGAGGCAAGAAGGGAGGGATGAGCCTTGTAGAGGTGTGGGTGACATCGCAGTCCCTGGTGGGTGGGCTGGTCTAGTGACTTCACTGCATGTGTCAGTGTGTGGCTGGTGGGTCCTGATCATCATCCTGGGGAGCTGTGCCCCTTGGTGCTCAGAGGCACAAGGCTGAAGATGTTGCCCTTTCTGCCTGGCTCCCCCAGACCCCTGCAGGGAGCTGGGGTGCAGGAGAACCCCAGGGAGTAGGGAAGCTTTTACTAAACTGAAGCCGCTTTGCCAGTGTTCCCCAGTTATCTCCGTGTTGATTTTTTGAATTCTACAATTTACTGAAACTTCCAGGAAAGATGTGTGGCGTGTTCCCATGGCTTCTTGCACTCCCGGGACACTCTGGGGCCCTGGTTGGCTGAGGCTCCCTTGAGCAGTGCAGCTCTAGCTCTCTGGTGGGCATTTGGCCTTTATTCAGAGGGTTGAGGCGTGCATTTGTTATTTTACGTTTCACTTCCTTCTTGGTCTATGTTAAGCTGCGTGGGAGGGCAGCCAAGGGCAGGCTGTGGAGGAGGAGGAGGCGGCGGGTGGAAGAGGCTCAGGGGAACCCTGCCCGGGGAGTTCTCCTTGTAGTCAGTCCATTTCCACACTGCGCATGTACTCCTGGAGCTTGACCGCGGCACGGGATCTGTGCTACACGTGGAGTGTATCAAGAGACAGAGGCTATCCCTGCCCTTGGGTGCCCCCAAGCCTGTTGGGGAGTCCCTGGTGCTAACAGCAGTGTAACCCAGTGGGGAGCCAACCACGAGCCAGTGTTTTCAGACATAAGATTTTAACCCTTTGGTGTGTGAGGAAATCACTTTAGTAGATTTCAACCGGCACCTCTTCCTTTTCCTTTTTTAAATTAAAAATACTGTGGTAAATACACACAACATAAAATTTACCATCTTAAACTGTTTTTAAGTGTACAGTACAGTGCAGTGTTGTTAATGACATTCATATTATTGCACAACCCTTACCACCATCCAAGACCAGATCTCTTTTCATCTTGCAGAACTGAAACTGTACCCACTAAACTACAGTTGTCCATTTTCCTTCCCTCAGCTCCTGGCAAACCACTATTCTGCTTTCCGTCTCTGATTTTGATGACCCGTAAGTGCCTCTTGTGAATGGAATCATTTGTCCTTTCATGTCTGTCCTATTTCACTTAGCATAATGTCCTCAAGGTTCATCTGAGTTGCAGCGTGGGTCAGAATTTCCTTCCTTTTTAAGGCTGAATAATATTTCATCACATGTACGTGCTACATTTTCATCTGTCCTTGGACTCTTGAGTTGCATCTGTCATTTGTTTGTTTGTTTGTTTGTGAATAGGGCTGCTAGGAACCTGGGTATACAACGGCAGGCACCTCTTTTGGAACGAAAGAAGGTAGAATGGAAAATGTCAGTTGTGTGGGGAAATGTGGACAGCATCAGTGGGCCTTTGGGGAATCTGGATTTTTATGGGAACCCTTCCCCTTAAGATCTCTTAGCTCTTATGTTAAAAAATCATGATGTGTGTCACACTAAATGCATTTGCTGTTAGGATCTTGCCTGGGCCTTCAGTGGGTGACCTCTGCACTGACAGTTTGTGCCAGAGATGTTTTTCTGAATGCCTCATAACGTTGCTCATGAATCCTGGGAAGGAGAAATTTGTTGGAGAGAGTGGCCAGAGAGGCCTTCCTGAAGGAGCTGGAACTTGAAGCAGATATTGTTGTTGTTGTTGTTAGGTGCCGTCGAGTCGAGTCCAACTCATAGCGACCCTGTGTACAGCAGATCGAAACACTTGCCGATTCTGTGCCAGGCAAACCATCTTATTTATGTTTAAGCCCATTGTTGCAGACACTGTGTTAATCCATCTGGTGGAGGGTTTTCCTCTTTTCCGTTGACCTGCCACTCTTCCAAACATGATGTCCTTCTCCAGGGATTGTTCTCTCCTGACTACATGT
>VMDO01018243.1:0-42708 GCA_007922755.1 Pedetes capensis
GAGGACTCCCTCCAGGACGATAACTGGAGCTATGAAGCTGGGCTGCAGTAATCATAGCGCAGTGAGCTTCCTCTGCGGCTCCTCTGCCTGGGGTCCGGGTGTCCTCCTGCTACCTGAATACTTCTGCATCTGAGCGGCACTGTTTCTAAAGAGGTACATAAAAGGGGAGATATCAGAGAAGAAGAATGAGACCTGGGGAGGGGGAAGAGAGAAGCGAGGGTAATGGGGAGAGTGAGCATACATGATCAAAATATGTTCTATACGTATATGAAGTTGTCACGATGAAGCCCATTACTCTCTATAATTAATGTGTGCTAATAAAAAATCTCTTTTATTCTGAATCTTCATCTGGCTTTCTTGTCTTCGTCATTTCTTTTCTCCCTTTAGAACCTATTTGGCTGGTTGATATGAACATCCAGGTTAATTACATCCAGAAATAAATCTCTTTTTTCAATTATAGAATGATTAACTACATAAATTTAAATCAATCCATCTCCACACCAGGATTCTGAAATTATCCTCGGTGGCAACTCTTTGGTGAAATTTGTTTCAGCTACTGATGTTTTTAGGGAGTGCAATTATGTCATCCATTTTCAAAAAGAGACCATATGTACACAACAGATACTGCTTAATTACGTCCTTCAGTTTGCATCCTTCCCTGGTCCACAGAGCAGTCAGGGGCTTTTGCATTCCACTGAAAGAAATTTCTCAGACTCATGCCATTCTATTTTTACCTCTGGGGCCCACCTCAGTGTCCCGGTGTCAGCACTTTATGCAGAGTGCTGGACTGGAAACCCAAACAACTGGGCAATTCTTGAACCTTTGTCAAGGCATAACCTTTGGGAATCCTGGTTTCTTCCTCAGGAAAATAGGCATTCTTCCAGCTGTGTCCATGTCATAAAATTATTGAGAGGCTCCAAAGAGACAATGTGTGTCAGAGCATTTAGTAAACTGTGATATAGTAGAGCAATGTGAGGTCAAAGTCCTGGGTTGCCAGAATGGTGATGAAGTTGATAAGTACCAAGCCAGAGAACAAGAGAACCCCAAAACTTCAACCCCACAACTGAGTCTTGTCTATCCAAAATGTATCTGCAGATGTCTGGGAGGGGTTGAGTTTATGTTACCTCAGAGCTAAGCATTCCTATAAGTCAGAAATCTATCAGTCAAGAAATTTCAAAGCAACAGGAGGCAGAGAATGAGCTGACAGTCATTTGTAAAAAAATTAATGAGTGCTAATGAAAAATCTTGTTTGTAAATAGCACTAGAGATATATTATTTCAGCCACCATTGTTTCCTGCATCCAATGGCTCTGAGCACTGGTAGGTGCCTTATATTTATCTTTTGGGTATTTTCTTCAATTTGACTAGCTCATGGTTGTGTATTATCTTACCAAATTATGTTCTCAAGTGTTCATAAAGTTCATGTCACCTGTTCTAAGACCTCTTGGAAGAAGGCTTCACATTATGGATTTCTTCAAAGATCCTCTTCTTCCTCCTTTTCAAGATTCTAAATTTATTTCCTCCTCCTTTGAAGACTTGCTTTTTATGATGATTTTTGAAAAGAATAGGATTTCATAAGGAAATTCATGATGCAAAATCCATCCAAAAATACGTATAAGTGCTTACTGCAATAAATATTTCAGTTGTCATTTTTCTATCATCCATTCCAATGCTTTACTTGCATTTTGCTGAAAAATATGAATGTGTCAGTTGTCAGTAATTCTAAGTTTCATAATAAAGAAGCTTATCATGATTGATTTTGAATTCTATGATTATCAATCTGCTTCCCATTGGGGGAATTCACCAAAGTTGCTAATCTGTGATATCAGAGCTGAGACCCTCCCTAAGGGCAGAGGCTTTTTCTCCCTAGTAGCAGAAAATAAAGAAGGCAGGGAAGAAGTCTGTTCCAAGAACATGGACACCTATGTTCTTGGCCAATTCTGTTTCCAGACAGGATTCTTCATTCCTCACTCTGAACAGTAGCTGTAGGTACAGTTGTTAGGTGCCGTCAAGTCAGTGTCCAACTCATAGTAGTAACCCTACATACAAGTGAAACAGCATTGTTAGTGCTTCTCTACTATTCATAGGGTTTTCATGACTGATTGTTTTTTGGGGGGAGTGGTTTCTGGGTCATTCTCCCAAGGCTATAGCACCTGGTGTTCTCAGGTGGTCTCCCATACAAGGACTAACCAGGCCCAAACTTGCTTAGCTTCTGAGATCTGACTGGATTGGATACCACACTGGTACAGCTGCAGGCCAGTAGGTACAGTGGTGTTCTGGTAAATGCTTTAAAATGTGGATCTCTGAAAAGAAAAAAATATGATTAGAGATTTACTGTACGTTATAAAAGACGTGCAGTGAAAAGTTTATAAATAACAATAAAGCATGCATTTTTGAAAATTCAAAATGATGCTTATAGAGGGCTTTTGCTGGTTTTTATCAAAATTTTTACTCACAGTCAATATATGGTTGTAATTAACAAATGAATATAGACTTGATGTCAGCATTGGTCAATATGTTTGTTGACATTAACAAACAAGACAAAAGTAAAACAACAAGGTTGTGCGAGAACTCTTGGGCAGCACTATGTGAGTCCCATTTTCTTAAGTTCTGAGGAAGACTTTTAGTACGGAGAGGTTGAACTCAGGGCCTCACTCATGCTTTACCAGCACTCTACCACTGAGCTGCACTCCAGCATACTTTTTGCTTTTTATTTTGAGGCAGGATCTCGCTAGTTTATTCAGGCTGCCACTGTCCTTGAAATTGCGCTCCTCCAGATTCAGCCTGCAGACTCACTGGGATTACAGGTGTGTGCCACCACACTGGGCTAAGAGGTTTTCTACCTAAATTAACCCCAAGTCCTCATATTGCATGTAAACCAATCCTCTGCTTTGAGCACGGGAACTGATAGGGAAATGGTATTATGACGTACAAGAGGAAGGGACACTTTAAGAACTGAGATTCATTTTTTCTGTAAGTTCAAGTATTTTATCAAATTGTACACATGTCCAGCATTTTAAAAGGCCAATAATGTACAAAAAGTGTCATGAAAAAGAATAGTTCTCTGCCTCTTATTTTTTCCTTCTATAGAGACCACTTCCAACTCTTTTAGCTGATTTAGGGGACATGTAACTCCCGCTCTCTGAATAATATGCTTATGTTGGTATTTCTTGATTTAGGCTCTTAAACCCTATCTATTGACTTCCCACTGTGGTAACAAAGAATAAATTCTCTCATGCTTCACCTCTCCCACCTCACATCACCCACCACACTTGCCAACGCATGCCTTTCTTTTGCACTCTCTCTTCTAATAGAATTAAGTTTTAATTTTGTTCAAGTCAGGATTCAGTGTTTATGTTATATGGCAATGCAAATTAGATTCATGGCTGAGCCTTTACTTTGCCTTTCATGCACAATCTTCTGTTTTTCCTAGAGATTCTGTTTTGTTTTGGTTTGGTTTGGTTTGGTTTTATATTTACATTTAGATTACATTATATCCTTTTATATTAGCTTAGTTTCCTCTGAATTTATCATTGTTTCTGTCCCCAGCTGGCTGCTGGTTGTCTACATTTCCTCTGTGCATCCAATGCCTCTCCTCTCCCACCAATCTCATTTTCTTTAAGAAATCTCTCCTGGGGCCCTCTGCCCCTCTCCAGTCTGACAGGTTACTTGCTGGCATCCAGGGCCCTCCCTTCTGCCTCATCCCAGGAATTGCCTCTGTCTGTCTCCTGAATTAGACTTCTCTCTTGCATTGTCCCACTGGTATTAGAATAGGATATTCTCAGCTTCCTGAGGCAGAGTACAGGGAGAGAAAACATCTGAGCCCTTGCATATCTCACAACGCCATTATTTGACCTTCCTAAAATAATTGGTACTATCTTTGGTTAAAGAATTCTAGGTTGGAAGTCCTTTCTCTTTAGATTTTTGAAGACATCATTCCATTGTTTTCTGGCTTCTGGTACTAATATTGAGAAGGTCAAAGCCAGTTAGATTCAAAATCTTTGGAATGGGGTCTGTTTTATGTTTCTTTGTCTAGAAGCCTTTCCTTTGGCATTGGGGATTGACCCCAGGGCCTTGTGCTTGCTGGTTGTGCACTCTACCTGTTAGCTACACCCCCAGTCCTGGAAGCTTATTTATGCATTTGTCCCCTTTGTTTTAAAATTTCATGATAGTGTGCCTTGATTTGAGTTTATTTCATCTAGCGTCAGATCTTAGAAGCTAAGGAGGTCTAATTATTCCTTGGATGGAAGACCACTTGCAGTAGGCTTGAGAGAAGAGCCCAGCAGCCTACTCCTGAAACAATCAGCCATTGGAAACCCTATGAATAGCAGAGAAGCACTGACAATGATGCCAGGCATGGCACATTGTTAGGGAGCATTTCATTTGTTCTGTTGTACATAGGGTCGCTATGAGTCAGACCCAACTTGCTGGCACCTAACAACAACCACCACTGTCTTGCACCACTGTCTTTTAATATAAAAATTCAAGTCTTACCATTTAAGGACATTTCCGTGAATTATTTTGTGGTTAATTTCCTTTCTTCCTGTGTGTGCATGTGTGTGTGTATTTTGTTGTGTTTCTGGGACTCTTAATATTTGTATATTGTGTATCCTAGACTAGTCATGTCTTTTTCTTTTCCTAGCCTATTTTCTATCTTTTTATCTTGTAACCCTCTGTTGACTTTTCCCATTTCTACTATAATGTTTTTAATTTCACTAGTCCTGCTTTGCTTTCTTAATGTTCTTCTTTATATTATCCAGTTCTTATTTTCTTTCATAAGTGCAATGCATCTTCTTTTATGTCTCTCAGGATATTAAATATATTCTGAATATAAAATGTTTTCCTTGCATAATTTCTATTCCGTTGCATCTATCCTGTTTGCTTGACTTAATTTCCATCTTTCATGTTCAAGGTTTCTCTAGTTCCTGGTCTTAGTTAGAATGAGACTCTAAAGCTCAATTTGGAAGCTCTGAGTTTGCCCTTGGGGCTTATCATCTGTGGGTTTTATTGTAGAGTGTGACTGGGCTATTTTGTTGGAGAACCTTGTTCTCAGTATCTTCAGGTCTTTCCTCTTGAACTGTTCAAATCCCCTTGGAAAACCTTTTCCAGTCTCCCATGTGGAGGTACAGGCCTGGTGGCCACATTTCTAAAAACCCAGTAATGAAGAAGGTTGGAGGTGTTGGCATTTAGGATACAAATGTACCCTCTTTCTCCCTGTGTTTGGCACACCACCCTCAAACTGCATGTGGTGGCCTCTGACCAGGAGTTGCCAGTTCTCCCATTCCAGAGGGTAAACAAAGCTCTAGTCTACTATTTGGAGTGAAGAGAGATTCGTGGAAATTTTATCAAGTTCCCCCCACTCACCCCCAAAAAACCTCTCAGAGGCTGCATAGGCAATTCCTGGTCCATTTCAGGGATTCTGCTTAGAAAATAGGATTCAACACACCTCCATACCATCAGTTGAGGGTGCAGCTTTCTGAAATCAGGTGGTTATGAGCCTAGTCATTCATTTGCTGCCCAGTTTCCAAAGTGCTGTTGCTATTGTCTGTTTTCTTTGTCCTTGCATGTTATTAACCCCCTTTTCCCCTGTAGCATCTCAACCCATGTTTATTCCACGGCACTTCCTTTAGTGTTATAGTTCCTTGTAAATCTGTCTGATCCCTCTTCCGAGGAGGGAGGTTCTCTGAAGGAAGGCTCTCATCCCACAGATTTAATTGCCCTCACAACACCACAGGGAAAGGTGCCTTGTGGTGTGCTGAAGTGTAACTGCTCTGAGGCCATTCGGTAGCTAGGAAAAATACAAGGCTGGGTGTCCAGGTTCACCCACTGGTGGATTAGTCTGTGCCCTCAAGAGTTTATGGCCGGTGGCTGTTTCCCTCCCTCCAATCAGAGGGCACCTGGTCTTCCTATTGATATCTCAGTGGCTAAAGAAAGAAGTGATGCTCTAATGACAAAGTTCCGTGCTCTTTATTATAGTAAAAAGGCATAGAGGAGCTGAAAGACAGCCTGGAAGCAAAAAGACATCCTTTTCTATGGATTGGTGGGAAAAGGAAGGGCTGGGTGAGGATAAAAGACAGAAGACTTCATCCAACCTCTTTCTATGTTCTTTGTTCATTTTTATACAAAACATTGTTTTCTGATTATAAAATTAATATAAGTTCAGTATAGAAAATTTGAGCAAAAAAGAGAAATGTAGAGAAAAACTTAAAGTTGCTGATAATTCTACCACCTTTAAACATTGTTATGTTTATATATAAATAATATTTGAATTTGATCAAACTCCCTCCTTTATTATTTTTTGGATATGAGGTAATTTTTATTATTTTGTTGCATTTTTCTCATTTTTAATGTTTTGAGGGTTATCATTTTTAATTGATTGTTAAGAATTCTCTATCAGTGTGATTGACCTTTTATTGTGTCCTTCCTATCAGTCTGTTGTTTCCTTTTTTTACCTTTGTTTGGATGTCTGACATACAGAAATTAGTACATTCTTATATAATCAAGGCTATCCATCTTTCTTTGCAATATCTTTTTGTTTTATATCAAGAAAGTATACTAAGTAGATTTCCTGTACAGAACATGAGGATGTTAATTTCTCAAAAAGCCATAATCTCTTCCTGAAGTTGTTCAATTACCATTTATTAGGCCCTCATTTACTTCTGAATCGGAAGGCTGAATCAGATACTGGATGGGAAGATTAGGATCTTCAGAGCCCCAGTTCTCTTTGCTAAATCTGTTCATTTTCCTCTTTGCTACTTACACAAGGAGGGTGGACATGCTGGCTGCTGGCAGAAGTACAGACATTGCCACAGTTGTCATCAGATCTCTAAAGCCATGAAAATTCCTTTGGAGCCTCTTGGGTTACTCCATCCATATCCACCTTAAGTTGAAAGTCCTAGGATCTTCCCTAGAAAGCTCACTAAAAGAAGAAATAGTGAAAAGTGCTCCAGGCACCAGCTGACAGGTGGACAGTAACAGGTCATTTTCCTCTCCTTGTAGCTACATAATAAGTAATCATCATGACTTTTCCCAGACTGGGGCTAGAAGGCGAATGGTGTTCCTTGGAGTTATGTCCTTTGATCCTGCCTGTTTGACATCCCTGTTGACAGGACAGGAGATGCAGAGCCAGATGGCACTGAGTGCATTATATAGATGAGTGGCAGGAGTCCAGGTGTGCTGAACCAGGGGAGGAGGAAGCAGGGGAGAAACTGGGCATTCCATCACTGGAATGTACTAGAAAGAACAGTTCCAGCTGGGGTCTGTCTCTTCCTGAGAGCCTGAGTGATTGATGTTCTGAACATAGTCTGAAATGCCTGATTCATGAAGGTCCCAGGAAAATGAATACACATATCCTAATGAGTTCATTTTTCATTAGATTCTCTAGGAAGAAAGAAGGTACAGTTTGTGGTAAAAAGAGCACTAGGAGTCAGGAGCGTTGGGTTTGACTCTCCCATAGGATGACCAAGCATTCTGGTTTGTTTGTCTGAGACTGATGAACTTCTCAGGATATGGCTTATTTCATTTTAAAATCATCAAGCTGTTTTTGCCACTGTAGCCCTATAGTATAATATGAAGTGAGGTATTGTGATACCTCCTGCACTATTTTCACTGCTTGGGATTGTTCTGGTTTATATGTAGTCTTTCATGTTTCCATATGAATTTTAGGATTGTTTTTTTCTATCTCTGCAAACTATGTCATTGGAATTTTGATGGGGATTGCATTAAATCTGTAAATTACTTTTGGTAGCATATCCATTTTCACAATATTAATTCTTATTCATGGGCAAGGGAAGTCCTTCCATATTCTAGAATCTTTTGCTATTTCTTTCTTTAATGTTTTGAAGTTTGCATTGTTGAGGTCTTTAGGGTCTTTAGTTAGATTGAGTCGTAAATATTTAATTTTTTTTTGGTGGGCTATAGTGAATGGGATTGTTGTCTTGATTTCCTTCCTTTCCTGTTCACTATTGGTGTAAAGGAAATGTACTGATTTTGGAGAGTTAGTTTTATATCCTGCTACTTTGCTGAAGGAGCTAATTAGCTCTAAGAGTTTTCTGGTAGAATTTTTAGGGTCTTTTATGTATAAGATCATATCATTTGTGAATAAGAATGGTTTGACCTCTTCTTTCCCTATCTGCATTCTTTTAATTTCTTTCTCTTGCTTGATTGCTCTGGCTAGGATTTCAATCATAATATTGAATAAGAGAGTCGAGAGGGGAAATCCTTCTTTTTTTCCTGATCTTAGAGGGAATGCTTTCCATTTTTCCCCACTTAATATGGCTATAGTTTTCTCAAAGATAGCCTTTGTGATTTTGAAATAAGTTCTTTCTATGCCTAATTTATTCAGGACTTTTATCATGAAGAGATGTCACACTTTGTCAAAGGCTTTCTAAGCATCCATTGAGATGATCATGTGATTTCGTCTGCAAGTCTCTTAATATGTTGAATTACATTAATTGATTTATGAATGTTGAGCCAGCCTTGTATCTGTGGAATGAAGCATACTTGATCATGATATATAATCTTTTTTGATGGGTTCCTGAATTCAGTTTGCCAGAATTTTCTGAAGGAGTTTTGCATCAGTGTTTATCAGGGAAGTTGGTCTATAGGTCTTTCTTTGTAGAGTCCTTCTCTGGTTTTAGTATCAGGGTAATAGCTTCATGGGGCTGGGATTTAGCTCAGTGGGTAGAGCGCTGTGCTGCAGTCTCTAAGGTCCTGAGTTCAATTCCCAGTATCACAAAAATGGGAGAAGGGCCTGGCAATCCACTCCCAAGGCAATCCTGAAACAGTCAGCCATTGAAAACCCTATGAGGGTCGCTATGAGTCGGATACCGACTCGACGGCACCTAACAACAACAAGCTTCATAGAATGAATTTGGCAATGTACCTTCCTTTTATATTTTTTGAAATAACTTGAGAATGGGTATTAATTCTTCTTTAAATGTTTTAGAAAATTGATCGGTGAACACATCAAAACCTGGGCTTTTCTTTGTGGGAAGTTTTGTTTTGTTTTGTTTCCCCTACCTCTAACTCAGTGGTTGTAATGGGTCTATTTAATTTGCTTATGTCCTTAGAGTTCAGTTTTGGTAAGTTATACATGTTAAGGAATTTGTCTATTTCTTCTGTATTTTCATTCTCTAGGGAGTACAGTTTCTCAAAGTAGTCTCTGATGATTTTCTGGATTTCATTGTTCTCTATTGTTATGTCACCCTTTTCATCTCTGATTTTCTTTTCTAATTTGGGCCTTTTTTTCCATTTCTTTTGGTGAGTCTGACTAAGGGAATGAAATTTTGATCTTTTCAAAGAACCAGCTCTTGGTTTTGTTAATTCTTTGTATTGTCCTTTTAGTCTTTATCTTGTTAATTTCTGCCTTAATCTTAACATTTTCTTTCTGTGTACTCCTTTTGGATTTAGCTTATTGATTTCCTAGTGCTTTAAGGTGTATCATTAGGTTAATTGGATTTTCTCTATCTTATTGATGAAGTCACTCATGGCTATGAACTTCCCTCTTAGAACTGCCTGTGCTGTATCCCATATATTTTTGTAAGATGTATTTTCATCCTTATTTTATTTCAGTAACTTTCTAATTTCCTTTATGATTTCTTCAATGACCCATTGATCATTCAGAAGTGTAAAATTTAATCTTCTTATACTTGTAACATTTCTGGAGTTTTTCTTGCTTTTGAGTTCTAGTTTTAATCCATTATGATCTGATAAAGTACAAAAATATGCATGAAGATCAATGGAACAGAATTAAAGACCCAGAGATACACCCACACAAATAAAGCCACCTGATCATTGACAAAGTGGCTAAGAATGTTTATTGGAGAAAAGATAGCCTTTTCAACAAATGGTGCTGAGAAAATTGGATATCCATTTGCACAAGAATAAAAATAGACCCATATCTCTCAATCTGTATGAGAGTCAATTCAAAATAGATCAAAGAACTCAACATAAAACTGAAAACCGTAAAATCACTAGAAGAAAAGACAGGGAACACACTCTAACATGTAGGCATTGGCAAGCATCTCCTTAACAAGACTCCAGTTGTCCAGGAGACTGCACCAAGAATTGACAAATGGGATTACATAAAACTAAAAAGCTTCTGTACAGCAAAGGAAACAATTAACAGAGTTAAGAGAGAGTCCACAGGATGGGAAGAAATCTTTGGATCCCACACATCTGACACAGGACTAATTTTTAGAATCTACAAAGAACTTGAGAAATCAAACACCAAAATAATATATAACCCAATAAATAAGTGGGCAATGGAACTGAACAGACAGTTCTCCAAAGAAGAAGTGAGAATGGCCAATAAACACAAGAAAAATGGTCAATATCCCTAGCCATTAGGGAAATGCAAATCAAAACAGCACTAAGAATCCATCTCACTCCAGTAAGAATAGCTGAGATTAACAAAACAAATCATAACAAATGCTGGCAAGGATGTGGAGAAAAGAAACTCTTTTACACTACTGGTGGGACTGGAAATTAGTTCAGTCACTTTGCAAATTAGTATAGAGTTACCTTAGAAAACTAAGAATAGAACTGCCATATAACTACCTATACCACTCCTGGGAATATACCCAAAGTAAGATAAGTCATCATGCTACAGGGACACCTGCACTTTCATGTTTAATGCAACACTCTTTACAATTGCAAGGGTATGTAATCAACCAAGATGTCTATTAACAGAGGAGTGGATTGAAAAATTGTGATATATATATATATATATATATATATATACACACACACACACACACACACACACACACATATATATACATATATACACACACACATATATACATATATATATATACGAACAATTGAATATTACTCAACAGTATAGATGGATGAAATTATGTCATTCACAACAAAATGGATGGAACTGGAGAACATCATTTTAAGTGAATTAACCCAGACTTAGAAATACTGTATTTTCTCATATGTGGGAGCTAAATTTAATGTTAAGGAAGAAAAAAATTATACACATTTAAATATATAAAAATGAACAATCATACCTATCTAAGATTGGAAAATATAAGAAGATCAAAAAGAAGGAGGAGGAGATCAGCAGGTAGGGGCAGAGACTGGGGAATAGGTGAAGGGGAAATAACATAGAGGGGTTAAGAGGGAGAAGAAAATCTCAAAATATAAGATCCAACTGTATGAATGCATGAAAAAAAGATAGGAGGAAGGGAAAAAATTAATAAGAATATAGCCAATGATTGCATTCAATTTTCATTACATATTAAAATGCATATTAAAATATTATTTTCTTCTTTAGTTTATAGTGTTCTATAAAATATGTAAGATGATGAATGTGTAAGCAAAAGTGATTTAACAGTTACAAAATAGATATAGCAAATGAATTATTACTCTGTACCCCACCAACATTTATAAATAAAATAAAATTAAAAATTAAAATAAAATCACAACAGCCCTGGATAAACTGGACTGATTGGTCTCCTTACCTGGGAATATGACTTTGATGTTGCCATTTATCCTGTGAGCCCCCATCTTCCAACATCTTTTTCTGCTCTATGTTTAGAGAGTTTAAGCATCACAAAGGTATTGAGAGGCACACCAAGTTATAAGTTGTGTGGCCTCAATCAAGCTATTTCTGCCTGATCTTCAAGCCTGATCTTACTTCCTTGTCTCTACAATAGAGCTAATAATAGTGAATGTTTTACTAGATTATGGTGAAAATAAAATGCAAAGTGAAAATTAAAAGTTTCTGCACACTGTCTGGCACATAGCAGGCCCCCTTGAATGTAAGCTGCAGTTCCCTATAAATGAATGTAGAACATTGTCAAAACTAGACCACATTGATATCATTACTGGAAGAGCCTTTGGATTTACAAAAGTCAACTCTGCCCTCTTTGAGTTGGATTGCCTGCATCCAGCGGGACCTAGTGGAACTTTCAGAGGACAGGGGACTCAGTGGCTTCTAGAAGAGCCTCCAGGAGGCCTCCAGAGCCTCTTCCAAGTTAGGAGCCATGCTCAAACACTGGCAGTAATGATCTTCTACTATTCCCCTGGACATAGGTTCTGTTGGGGACAATTCCATGCTCCACAATAAAAAGTAAATGTTGCAGAGGAGACCACATGGAAAAGTCTACAAGGAATTTTATTCAACAATCACTTATTATTAAATCTCATCTCTGCTGCAGACCTGGTAATACTTGCTATGGATAGAGAAATGAGGAATACTCAGTTCCTAACCTATCCTTAAGGGGCCATGATCCTGTTGAGTAAACAGATACAGCTAGCTTTAGATAATAGACATTTGTTCAGGTGCCAAAACTGAGACATGTGTGCCAAGCCAGGAGGCTGAGGGAAAGCTGTCTCTGCCCGGCATATGTCTTGAAGAGTAAGCAGGGGATGATGAGAAAAAGAACAGACACGTGTTCAAATACATGAGACACAGTCTGTATGAAGACTATGATGTGATTCATAGTGGCTGGGAGAGAGAATGAAGCCATGCTGTATAAATTTGGATGCCAGGCTTGCAAGACTGAGAGATTCCAAGCAACCCAAAGGGTACTGAACACCCTGAAAACAAATTGGGCTTTGTGGGTTGTACAAGGAGGTCCATCACAGGGGTTTAAGAAGCAGATAAGGACCAAATTTCTGCATTTGAACCATTGTGTTTTCCACAGATTTATCTGCAATTATGTTTATCATAGCATTGGTTATACTAGCAAAAATCAGAAAGCTAATATGGATTTTATTGAATCTATTATGCAATGATACAACAGATACAACTATATAGCTATTTAAAATTGTATTAGTGATATATATTCATTGGCATGAAAAGACTTTAAAGAGCAAGTTATATGGTAAGATATAGAATTTCTGCATTTAATTTAAAATATATGCTTATTTTACAGTGGTATGCTGTAGCTAGCTCATATAAACTTACAAGAACTACCAGTAATTTGTTAGAATTTCTTTCCAAATGCGTGTTCAGTGATATCATGTCGGTAGCTTGAAATCAGCCAAGTGGAAGTATTTATCATGGAAATTGGCAAACACTATGCATTGGGGCCTCTTTTTTAAAAAAACAGAGGACCACTTATTAAACATTATATAAATATTCAGAGAAAAACCTGGGCATAACTGGGTATTGAGAATAGATTGGATGTTTTTGCTTATCTGTATTTTCCAAGATTTTTAAATTGACATACATTACTGAGAAAGTTTCTGTTTTAATTTAAAAAGAGGAAGCTCACGCTGGCATCAGCAGCAGCATGCTGAGGGGTAGGAGCATCGTGAGACTGTTCTGGCAGTTCTGGGGAGAGCTTATGAGAGCCTAGCATAGGGCACTGCAATAGTGAGGGAGAAATGGGAATTGCCGTTGAATTTCTGAAAGAGGCCATCCTATAGCACTTTCAGTCACATCCAGGTAAGGAATCCTTGGAGAATCAATACTTGGATAACACTTTCACCCAACCAACACAAGGACACCCTGAAACAGATTTCATAAAAGTAGGGCTTCCATGGGTTTGAACATGACCTTTATTCTAACCAGACATTTCATATCCTCTTGCAACCTTATCAGCGAAGCAGATGACAAAAAGCAAAATGGCTAGACTTGAATATCTTTTCTTCTGGGAGTTTTTGTTCAACCTGCTGGGATACATTAAACCAGTAACAGAAAGAAAGACATAAGCAGGCAAATCCCATGATGTATTTCCATATCTGTTGTGACTTGGAACCCCCTATGTCTGTCAGCTTGTCATGCTGTGGGGGCTTGTATGTTGCTATGATGTTGAAAGCTAAGTCACCAGTATTTTAGATACCAGCAGGGCCACCCATGGTGGACAGGTTTCAGCCAAGCTTCCACACTAAGACAGACTAGGGAGAAGGATTTGTCAGCCTAATTCTAAAATAATTAGTGATTGAAAACTCTATGAATGGCAGAGAAGCACTGTGAAATATAGTGCTGGAAAATGAGCCCCCCATGCTGCAAAGCACTCAAGAAATAACTGGGGAAGAGAAGAGTTGACTCCTCAAAGTAGAGCTGACCTTAATGATGGGAATGGAGTAAAGCCCTTGGTACCTCCAATTACTGATATGGCATGACTCAAGATGAGAAGAAACATGGATGTAAAAATGAGCTCAATCATAAAAAATCATGTGTATGGCACAGTGTTGGGTAGTGTTTTGTTCTGTTGCACATAGGGTCACTATGAGTTGGACCTGACTCGACGGCATCTACAACAGTGACTTGGATGGTGCCTGGCCCAGACTAAGTGCTCCAAGAATATTTGATGAATGAATAGACAGGGATTTCTCAGTAATGGGCTGGTAAATGTTGAAGAAAAATGTTCCTGATTTGTGATGTTTCCTGATATCTGTGGTGAAATACTCCCACCATGGCCAATTTCAAGTTACTAGTGTGGTCACTGAACTTCAGGTTGGATAGAGATGAGCACGGTAGGTCCTTGGGGGCCAGGAGAAGCAGGCCACAGCAGTCACTTGGAAAGCTTGACTTGGTCTGTTCTGCTGCTAGTCCAGCCTGACTCTGTGGACACTTGCAGTGAATGTGATGGTCCCTGAATAGAGATCAGGTGACATTAAGGGACTGACCTAGCATAGGGAATCCATGGAAACTCTGGATTAGGGTTGAAAGAATTCTTGGTTCTGGCTATAGATGACTGCACAGAAGTCACAGGATGTCCCTAGGGCCTTGTCCTTCCACTTGTTTCTTGGTGATTACTGATTGACACCTCCCAAGGTGACTGGAAGGGAGAAATAAATAAGGTGTTACTGGAGAGAGTTGTAATGATCCTTGATGTGGGGCGCACGCCTCCCTGTCCAGCCCGGAGGTTCGGACAGGCAGCGCCTCCACGCACACAGATACTAAACACAATTCACTCGGGACCCTCAGGTGAGGGGCACCGACTCCTGCAGCCCTTGGGACCCCGGTGGAGACGGGAGAAAGGAAAAGCCTCAGGTACTTTTGCCTTCTAGGGGCAAACACCCGTGTTGGCGGTCTCAGTGGTCATGAGGAGACAGCTGTTGCTTCGTCGTTGATCAGACAGAGAGCAGGTTCTTTCCTTATTGATGATTGTAATGAGAGAGCCTTCTTTCCTCACCGAAGGTCTGGGGGAGAAGAGCGGGAGAGGTGTTTCCTCATTGGTGGTTCAGGCAGGAAGGGGCAAGAAGGCGAATAAAGGGGCAAAAAAGGGCGGAAAAAGGATGGAGCTGCCCCAGTGCAGCTCCTTATATAGCTCTCCCATGGAATGGCCTGAGCCAATCAGCTTTCAGTCCAATTGTCCAATCAGGAAGGGTTTTGTACAAATGTGCAACCAAGTTACTTTCATTTTCCCTAGATTTCTAATTTACAAACCAGATATTCAAAAACTGTTTTCCCAGTTTTGGGGTTTTTGCCAATTTCCTCTCAATTTTTCCCTACACTTGAAATGGACACACTGAAGAATGCTATTTCATTCTCTTCCCCTTTACGTTCCTCCTCTCTCTTGCAACCCCCCCCCCCAACAATATCATCCAGGGCCATATTATATGGGACTAGGAGCAAAGACTTCTTTCCATGTCCTGGGGTTAGGGGACATGAGTTAAGTTTTCAAAGATCTCAGGGGCCCAAGACAAATCATGAGTTGTGGAGCACTGTCTGCTACAGTGGTGTGAAAGAGCAAGCCTTTCCTATCCCACATGCTTTCAGGACAGTACCTCAGCCCTTCTGCCCAGCCTGCAATCTGTCAGGCCCAACTGGCTTCCCTGCAGCATAGTTGCTGTGTATTGCTCTAGAGGCAACTAGGCCCCCAAAGGCCTATAAACATGGGGGCCGAGGCTGGTTTAATAGGGAAATAGTTAATTTCCTGATTTATGAAGCACTCATTATTTTTATTAACTGTCCTATTTTATTAGGCTTCATTCATGGCCTGGGAAAATCTTTAGCCTTGTGGTTCTCAATGCCAGGATCTTCATTCATGCAGAAAGATGCTCAGGGGTCCCAGATCGATAGAAAAGCTCATTCGAAAAGTGACTAGAAGGAGACTATTAGCATTTACGATTGTAATAATACTATTGGGGTGCTTTCGATGGCCCTCATCCTGTACTGAGAACTTGTATGCCATCCTCAAAGCAATCCTGTATGATGAATGCTATTACTCCCATTATACAGCTGGAGAAATCAAGGCTTAGCCAAGATATGCAACTTGTGTATGTCACACAGGTCAAAAATGAGCTTTTCTTCAGCCTCCTTGGGCAGCTGGGACACTTCAGCTAGTTGCTGAATTCTGCTTTCTCCTTAACTTCTCTTCTGTTTTACAGTTCAGAGGCACAGTGGGGTATGTGTACGCCTCCAAGTGCAGCTATATTTTAAGAACTGACATCATCCCAGCCATAACATAGCTTCAACTAATCCTTTATTATTATTTTTTTCTCTCCTGAAACATGGATCAGGCTTTTCTCTTGTCAGATGAACTGAAGGCTACACGGTGTTCCACAATGGATACCCATGGGGTAATTGCAAAAAGCAACACTCTGCTCAGCTATTAAAATAAACTTCCCTCCGTAATGGATTAGTTATTTCAGCAATGAGGCCCATTTGAAGGGAGATCATGGGATAATTGACTGTCAAACAGTTGAGCAATGTTAAGGTCAATTGTAGTGGAGGTCAATTCATTTGAACAATGGGCTTGCTTCTGACAGGCCTCATAATGTTGATAATAATAATGGAAGTGTTCAATGGTGTTAGAGAAGAATGAACTATTAGACATTCAGATTAAGTATTGTCTAAACTCAGAAGGTTTTGGAGACAGTTTGGTCATAGCAAATGCAAAAGCCTCAGCTAGGGAAAACCAACTTTAAAGAACAGCTGGATTTAATGCCAAAGGCAAATGATTTTCTTTCCCCCTTTACCGATTGACTTGAATTTACACTGTGCAGACCGTGATTATTCCCCAACTCTATATTTATAGCTTCTCATTTGCATTTTCCAGAATAATTAAGAATTTAACCTAGAATGGGCCATTTTTGAGCAGAGGTGAATGCTTTCTGATTTTTAAATGAACCATCTAAATTAGCTACTAAATATACATTGTATTCTCCTTGCCTCCTGTTTGAAGTCCTTCTAAACTTCTGGACTCATTACTGCAACCCAAAGGGAGAAACTACTCACTTCATCCAAAAGTCTTTGTCTAGGAGGGTGACTCTCATCTACAGAGGACAAGCCATTTCACAACTGTGATCCTCTACCTGCAGTCGTGCAGCGCCAGAGGATAAGCCTCTTTAATGGGTAGACATGAAAAGACTTTCCAATGAGTCCCCAGCAGACAGAAAAAGGGGAAACACCTCTTTATTCTTTCCTTAAATTCCACTGAAAATCATTTCCAGTCTACTTAGCTTTGCTTGCAAGTTCTGGCTCATCATATGTGCCTTTAAAGGATTTACTTCTCTAGGAAAAGGGCACCTCTGTATACCCCAAGATAATGCCACCCTTGGGTTTAGCTGACGGGGGAAAGCACTAGTCCCCAAGAGTGCTCTTTTCTCTGGGCAGAGCAAATTCATGTCCTGTTGTCTCCATTTAACATGAAAGGGCAGAGGCCAGGAAACATGCCCCACCTCACGAAGAGAATATAAAAAACCTGGAACTTGACCTACGTCTTTTTGCTTTCAAAGTCTGTTTACTCTTCCTCTACACTTTGCTAATGCCCAAGTTTATAAATGGGATCCCATTATTATGAGGGTTTTTTGGTTCTTCAACAAGGAAGCCCTATTTCTGCTCCCTAAGTTAATTTTCTGTTAGTAGGTAGGGTGCCCCTATGGCCATGTCAATCCTGCAGCTGCCAAGTTCTGTAACATTACAACAAGGTTCAGAAATGAAGCCTGCATGAGCAGAACTGCAGAGATGATTCATCAGAGCTTCCTGAGAAACCTGCAGTTTCAGACAGTTGTTTCTTTCCCTGTGGAAAAGGGAAAAGGAATAGGGATACCATGAGGCTCTGGATGGGTGTAGATATGGAAGCAGCCAGGAGCTTCTTCAGAGTTCCAGGATAGAGGCAGAGCATGCTGAGGTGTGTTGAGAACAGCTTACCTGGTCTTACTGTACGTTAGTGAGTTTGCAAAGTCCTCTGCAAGGTTGGACTCCAGTCTCTCAAATATTCTCTCCACTCAAAGTAGCATTGTCAGTGATCCTAGCAGGAATGTCTCTAATGCTCATCTCTGGAAAGGCGACTGCCAGCCAGACAAGGTAACCCATAAATCCACTGGCAATCCCCTGGATCAGGTCATCTGTCAAACTCCTTAGTAAATATTGGGGCTTTATTAGAATATAGATAGGTCCATTTTGATGTGGATGTGCACTTGGGCATCTTGGGGACGTGTGGACCTTCATGAGATTCTGCAGTGGAAGAGCCTAGCTAAGATTAACAAGACTCCCTGCACTTACCAGGCACTTTGTACATACCAGGTGCAGAAGCCAGGGATTTCACATACATTTTCTCACTTTACCCAGTAAGAATGTTAGTACTATTACTACCTTCCGTATTGCACATGAAGAAACTGAGGCTTACAGGGATTAAATAGTTTGCCTGAGGTCACCCAAGTAATCAGTGCTTGCACCACCAGTCCCACTCAGGTCAACCAGATTCTGGAGATAGGAAAGGGGTGCCTATGTATGTATATTTAATGTACCACTAGAACCACTGGGGATGTTGAAAGGGGAGGCAGTTTTTCCTGCTTCAAGTTTTTCCTTGAGTTGTGCTGTGATTTTTGTGGCTATATAGAAATGTATTTTTGGAAAATCCCCCAAATGGACTGTATTTATCATTACTTTCCTCTTCACAGTTAGTGGTGTCAGACAAGATTCTCAGGATAAACTGTGATCAATGATTTGTATGTTTGCTTCTGCTTATTTAGAAGGCTGATATATAATTCACAGCCAGAGTAAAGCAATTATCAATGCTTTTCTTCAATATCAAGGGGAGAAAAATAAAATGTCCACAAGCTCAATGAAGAGACCTGTCCTAAAGACCTTCTGAGTAACTCTTCTTTAGAATTCATGTTCCCACTTTGAAGCTAGACAGAATGAGGCCAAGCATCTCACCTGGCCTAAAAGACAGAGTGGAATGGTAGCTAAGTAAAATACTTTAGCTTAGTCACACTTGCTGAGACAGAAACAAACAAAAAATAATTTCACCTTCATGAGAATGACAGGCAGGGATTAAAAAAAATCCTATAATACTTCCTTTGTTTTGGCTTCAAACATGCTGTTGATAGCAGCTGTTACCAGTGTACAGTGTATTTATTGTTGAGTAATTATGTTTTGCTTTCATATTGGCAAAGCTATTATTCCCACCCTTAGGAGCAGCGGACATCTTGTGTGCACAAATGAATTAATGTGACAATGGCTTTCAACTTTGGAAGCAGTGACTTATTAATCTGCAGCATTGTTAAATAAATATTCAGATGTGTTCATCATGGTGCCTATCGCTAATGGGTTTCTCCAGCTACAAATTCCACAAAATTGTGCCCTGCAAAGGACTGGATTATAGACAGAGAAAGGAATTATGGACATCTCTCTTATGATGATTTTGAAACCTGTCCAAAACCAAAAGAGTGTTTCTGATTTAAAACAGCCAGAGCAGTCAAAGCCAGACATTGGAAACTCCCGAGAGAGCATGTCAAGGGGAAGATTCCTACACTGTATTCCATCCCTTGAAGACTAAATCAAAATGGCATTCCTTTCTCGGGACCTCAGGATGTGTGAATGTGCACACATATGCATGCACATGCACACTCAGGTATCTTTCATTTCACTGTGACTTCTAAATACCTAGAGAAGTCTCAGTCAATAGTATTGCTTGGCTGTTTTATTATTACTTACCATTTCCTGTACATCAGGCACCATAGAGTTAGCTAAATCACCCACTAAATTGGCTAAATGGAAAGGCAGACAGAAAACCTAAGTTAGGTGAAGGATGATGAATATTCTCCAGGAACAGGAAGGTACAATAATGAAGAAAAAGATCTTATGTGAAGATCTTGCCGACTTGCATTCAAAGTGGTTAACTTCGGCAATGAGACGAGACTGGCAAGCAAGGAGGAGCCACCTTAGGAAAGGAATGGGAAATGAAACAATTCCACTTTCTTGGCAAATATTTCTTTAGCAAATATTCTTGTGTCTTTATTCTTTCATTATGTGCAAAGTGAAGTCTGGATTGCAAGGATTGGGGGTGAACAAGGGAGTGAGAGACAGGAGAGAAATAGAAAGAGAGTTGACTTTCATTCTTGGAGAAGTCAACTTGTAGAACAAGGTCTCCCAAGCACATAGAGGAAAAACAGAAAGAATGGACTTTGTCTCAGATGCTTATCAAGATGGATCTGCAATGTCCAGAGAGCAGGAAATATGAAGTGCTGACAGAAGAGGGATTTTCTTTTGGCTAAAGCTTTACAATTGGGCCGGGATTTAGCTCAGTTGGTAGAGTGCCACTCTACAGTCTCTGAGGTCCTGAGTTCAATTCCCAGCACTGCAAACATGGGAGAAGGAGGTGGCAATCCACTCCCAAGGTAATCCTGAAACACTCAGCCATTAAAAACCCTATAAGGGTCACTATGAGTCAGACACAACTCGATGGCACCTAACAACAACAAAGCTTTACAATTAGGGGAAGAAGAAAGAGAAAGCAGCAGTAAGAAGCTAAAAAGGTGATCACCCATGGGGATGAGGGATGAATGAGACCTGAACAGAGCCTGGGGAGGGAGGAAAGAGCAGAGGAGAGTGCCAAGGGGCTGGATTCACACACACAGAAAACAGAAGCAGAAAAGAACCCAAGGGGACTTGGTCCTCAAGGTACAAATCCTGTTCCTCTCTGATATGTTGCATGAGCATGGAAGTGCTGGGTGAAATCACCATTCCAGACACAACGAGGCCAAGCTAGGTCCTCAGAGACGACTTAGGACCTTGTCAGTCAAGAGGCACAGCTAAAGCATAATGCTAAGTATTTGAATTTGGAGGCCAGCAGGTACCTGTTCCTCTGGTCAATGTAGATGCTAATATCACAGGCAGTCCCTGCATGCTCCCTATGGAAGAGTGCTGTGAGTGAAATGTGAACACTCTCCCTTAGGAATGTGTGAATATTCTTCTGGAGACAAAGAATCAAGATATGAGTAGAAGCTGGACATGGTGGTTCATGCCAGTAATCCCAGCAACTCAGGAGACTGAGGCAGGAGGATCCCAAGTTCGAGGCCAGAGGCAGCCTAAATAACTTAGTGAGACCCTATCTCAAAAAATAATGAAAAAATAAAAATTAGGAAAATAAATGGGCTGGGGTGCAGCCACTGGGATGTGCAAGGTCCTGGGTTCAATACCCTAGCATAACAAAAGAAAGAAAGGAAAGGAAAGGAAAAGAAGAAAGACCTAGTACTCAGAGCCCTTAGATCAAAGATCAGAAACCACCACTGATAAGCTCTACAAGCTAAGATTAACTTTTACATTCTCAAAAAATTGTTAAAATAGCAGTGAACAAAAACAAGAATATGTAATGGACTACGTGTGGCTTGTAAAGTCTAATAAAATATTTACTATCTGGTTCTCTACAGAAACATGTTAGTTGACCTCTGTTTTAGAGGATTCTTACCACAGTTTATTGTGGCTTACAGGTAGCATTGACAGGTTTGACACACACACACACACACACACACACACACACACAAATACAATAACAATAACAAAAATAGGATGGCTATACAGTCTTTGGGATATACTTAACACTAAAAAACCACTTGCTATTTATCTGAAAGTCAAATACAACTAGGCCACCTATATTTTACCAGGCAACTTTATCTACAGAACATAAAAGGATGAGATAGCAAGAGTATCAGTTCTGGAATCAGACTTCCAGCTCTCCCACTTACATGCTGAGTGGACAGTTAACCTTTCCATGCCTCAGCTTTGTCAACTGCAGAATGAGCATCATGGTACCTCAGACAGTCACTGCATCAGTACATGGCATGTGGTAAGAGTATTGGGAAGACCAGCTGTTGTTATTATATCCTGTTCATCCACGGTATCCCTCTGACTTCCTCCCATGATTCATTCTAGCCATAGAGGTCTCTTAGCCTTTCCTGGACCCTGATAAGAAGCCTTTCTACCCACATCTCCTGCTTATAACACTCTCCTCCCCAGTATCCTGTGAGATTTTCTTCTTCAATGGAGTCTAGACTCTGCTGTCTCCCAGAGAGAATTTCCCTGGCTACTTGGTCTTTTATAGTGCCTTCTTCAGCTTTACTTTGTTGTGGTAGGGTTTACCTCTTCCTGATGTTATATAAATATATTATTTCCTTATGGTTTGCTTCCTGACTGGAATATCAGCATCCAGGGTGGTATCTGGCTGCTCTTGTTTATATTATGTTCCTAATTCCAAGCACTGTGGCTACCACTTATTTGAATAATAACTGAATGAATTGTATTCAGTATTTCACTAAGGAACTTGGTTCACAGTGAGGATGGGTATTGCACACATCAACCCATGTTTACAGAGGACTGACTGAGTGCTGGGGAGAGAGTGGTAAATGAATAGGTAGGACCCTCGCCCCTTCGGAGTTACAGCCTAGCAGGAAAGGCAGATAGAATACAAATAGTTCTGAATGATGAAGTACAAAATAAGCAAAGGGCTGTACATGAAAGTCCTGGAAGGCTTGAGAGCATTTAACAGTGAGATCAAGGAAGGTCAAGCCATGAAGCAAGACCAAAACTTAGCCAAATGAGAAGGGCAGAATGAACATTAGAGTCTGAAGAAACTACATGTGTAAAGCCCTGGAGGTAGGGTAGATGCAGAATTTTCAAAGAACAGAGTCGAGAAAAGTTCTAAGGGAATGGGGCTCAGAGTTGTAGTATTTAACAACCTGTCAGTCCTCTAGGGGTGTTAAGATTTTTTTGTGTATGCTGGCTTCATGCTTACGTTAGCACTACTGAGGTAACAACAGCCTCCTTGCATGTACTTATCAAACATTGTCTTTATTATTTTTAAGTCATTTTAGCACTGGTGGAAAGAGATGAGCTGACAAGTCTAAGGGTTGATCAAGGGATCGGAAATGTAGCATAGATGCTACAAGGTGCCACCACCTCCCGTGGCTGTCACTCCCTCCCTGGTGATGATAGCTCGATGGGAGAACACAGGCTGTGGCTTCATGGGTGTTCTTCCACTTATAACTGTATGAGCTTGGGCAAGTTAGCTACTCTCTCTGAGCTCCCATTTCCCCACCTACAGACTACAGAGGTGGGTATTAAGATGTACGTCATAAATAAGAGGATTAAAAGAAAAAGGATACAATGTACATATTTTGTCACCTGCCACATGCAGGGAACTGGACATGGTGAGACCCTGTCTTCATTTTCCTTCCTTCTCTAACACAGCTTTCTTGTACTCAGCAGGATCCCTTTGGAGGAGAAGGAAGATTTGATGTTAGCATTTTCCATCATATGTCCTTTGAAATTTCGGTTTCCCTAGATATTCTTCAGAAATAGGTGCTATGGTAAAATAGTCCTTGAAGAATTCTCCTCAAACTGCAGAGTTCCTTCTCAAAGCACAAACCAAGGGATTTTCCTCACCACAAGGCCAACGATGTATAGGTGTTTGACACTGGAACTTCCTGGCAAAGTCATTCTGTAATGCCACATTGGTCTTTATACAGGGCCATGCACCTACAGGGACTCAAAGCCCAAAAATCCAGGGTTGAGGTGTCACAGAGTAAGGAGGGCCAGTCTCTTGGGGCAGCCAGGCTAGGAAACAACCCACAGGCTGCTGTGTGGCCTACTACCTTCTAGAATGAAATCATCTCATTGTGGAAAACTTTGAAAGGGCTTCTCACTGCCTCCTTCTCGCAATGTCAGTGGTCTTAGAGAAGGTGCTGAGGGAATCCTTTGTAGGAAATCACCTGTTCACATATGCTCTGGGGCTGGGGTCTTGAGGGTAGCTTCCCATCTCCATATGCCTCCCAGCCCCAGCGTCTCCTGAGATGACACTTTTCTATACTAGTTTTTCTTAAAGGGATTTAAAAGTGCTGTGGTTAAAAACATGTAACCTCATTCAATTTTTTTTTTCTTACTGATAAATAATAGTGGTAACTACTAAGGTACACCTACCTACTAAGGTATAACTACCAATATGCGTGGATTAGCATGGAGAGTGGCTGGTATTGGGCCTAAATTCAGCAATGGTGGATAGAGGCTGTGGTACAATAGTTTATAGAGTGTGTGATGGATGGGATCACCCTTCAAGCCTCCCTGTCTTCCTCCAAATCATCTTCTGCAGAGAAATGGAGCCAGGGAAGAAAGAATGCTGTATTCTGCATACTGCTGAGCTTGCTCATGGCCACTTTTGGATGGCCTGGGTTTGAGAACCTGGCTGTCTATCTGATAAGCCCTTTCCTTTGTTTGAGCTGGCAGCATATTGCACTGGTGGAAGACAGAAAAAAAGAGTGCTACATTAGAAGTCAGGATTGGAGTTTAGTTCAGTTGGTAGAGTTGCTCTGCATGCCCTGAGGCCCTGGGTTCAATCCCCAGCATCCCTAAAATGGGAGAAGGACTTGGCAGCCCACTTCTGAAATAATCAGTCCTTGAAAACCCTATGAAAAAGAAGAAAAGGACGGAATATAGTATTGGACATGGCACAATATTGGGGAGTGTTTTGTTTTGTTAAACATAGCATCGCTATGAGTCAGATCTGACTCAACGGCAACTACTAACTACAACAACATTAGGAGTCTGAGAACCTGGACTCTAATCCATCTCAATCATTTATTATCATTGTGGACCAGTGAATTATTATTTTATTGTTGTTTTTGCTTGTTTTGGCTTCAATGCCCACTTGTGTATAATTAGGAAAAATCTGTCTTGCCTGTCTTTAAAAGATGCTATGAAATAACAAGGTATAAAATGCTTTGAAAACAATTAATGTGATTCCACAAGACTCAGGTTGCTGATTGTGTTTGGGGGTTAATAGCAAAGCAAGCATTCCAGTATTTTTCTGCATGTGCAACATCAGATTCATGACTTGGAATTGTCAAAAACTGACCAGAAAACCTTTCCTGGAGTCTGTCAAGGGCACCTAGTTATGGTCCAGGCGAGTTTAAACCTTGGGAAGTTGCAGAATGAAATTGGAAATTGCCTGGGTAATGGAGACCCAAATTGGGCCTTAGAAAAGGTAGCCGGTGACTTATTTTTTAATGTTTCCAACATGAAAGAACACAATTGATTTTTTTCTTCCTTAATCCCTCCAAC
Source organism: Pedetes capensis (assembly GCA_007922755.1). NCBI lineage: Eukaryota > Metazoa > Chordata > Mammalia > Rodentia > Pedetidae > Pedetes > Pedetes capensis. Next base: position 25,255 of record VMDO01018243.1, read on the forward strand.
TCCCTAGCTTTTATTGTTTCTAAAATAAGATAAACCAAGCAGGTGTTATTTCAGCTCTGTAAACAATCTTTATTTTTCTGGCTGATAGAAATAGAAATGGAGATGGAGACTAGGCTTACAAGAGGGGGAAGCCAGGCAATCAAGGAAATCATTGATCTTAACTTAGCTGGCTCCTACCCCCTCTGCAAACGTGCACAGTGGTCAAGCTCCCCCCGCATAACTCACCCTCGGGTCCTTGTCGATACCTCATGAAAGTGCGGAGCCTCCAGCAGAGAAACCTTCCAGTACTCTGATTCTTTGCACGGATCAAATCACACTTGTTATTTTTTAAGATTAGTGGCAGCTTCTACAATGACTGCACTTTCTCAATCCAGGCAAATAATTGTCAAATGACTTTATTTTAATGCTTCAGTGCTGGGAACAATGGAGGGGTTTTTGTTTTATTGCACATTCTGACATTCCTGACCTGTTTTCTCCTCCCTCTGAGTTTCTGCCCTGAGCAGAACCATGTTTGGTTCAAAGGCCTTTTCTGAGTTAGCAATGAACACGGGGTATAACCAGAGGAGAAAGGGGCTGACAAAGGAGGCAGGCACTTTGTCCTGGGCTGAGTATAAGCAGGAGGGCATGACACACACATCCCCACTCCCTCTAGCCTCAAGGGCTTCTAGTGGCAGGATGTGTGTGACACAGAGAGTAGGCTCTATGGCTCCATTCACAGGCTCTGACAGAGAGGCAGGTAGCAAAGCCCTCCATTCCTCCCACTAGTCCTGAGTCTTAGGGGTCTTAGCTTTGGGTGTGTCCTGCATCTCCTTGGCAAGCTGGCTGATGAATGTTTTTTCTACTTCCTTCCTCTAGGGCTGCTGTGTAATGTTGGGCAGTAGTGAGGGGAGAAGCAACAGGGTTGAGAGGACAGGTAAAGTCTTTGGTGACAGGCAGACCTGGGTCAGATGACAATCACTTTGTGTTATTACTTTAGCTTTTGGAGTGTCAGCTTTATTACTTCTAAAATGGAGGTAACAGCACCTAATACCACTTGAGTCTCAAAAATATTAACTATAACTATCAACAGTATTTCTAGGGTTTATGTACATTTTAATCACCAAAGGTTAGCATTTTGGGTTGATTAAGAAGACAGAATATTTGAGCTGAAAACTGTTCCAAAATATCTCAAATGTGAGGTCTAAGGGGGTGCTTTCTCTGCCTCTACTTTGCTTGGTAACGTGTCATTTCATAGAAGGTAGTTACTGCCTCATAACTATCTCTAAGGATTGGTAAATTGGGGTCTCATATACACAGAACCTGGGGTTTGAAATCCTAGGCTACTCAGAAATCAGCTGTCAAGTAACTCAGAGCCACAGAAGGCAAGAGGAGCAGAAAGTGCAGCCATTACTTAGGAATAAAAGAAGGAGGTGCTTGTACCCCAATAAGCATGTGACTCAATGCCTTCACCACCACTGAGATCACCAAAGTAGAATGAACCCAAATAACTACTTCTGCGCTTCTGCTTCTAGTACACACACCTTCTGCTGATGTGCTCTCTTTTGGGACAGCTGTTCTCTGCTGCCTCCTCCCTGAAATGCTTCTCAAGGCTGACTCTTCCTGGAAGGGGGCCCTCATTTCTTTGGCTAAGGCCCTCCTTCAGATATTGACATAAACCTGCTTTCAAATGTCTAGAGCTGTTTTAGGAGAGGAAGCCACACTTATGATTACTATATGCCTGTGTAGAATGTGTTTCTACCCTGTGAAACAAAAGGACTCACATCTTCTCTCCTTGTTTTAGGGAATCTGGAGAAGAACTCAACAAACTAACTATGTAGATAAGCTATTCTGCCAAGCTGAAGCTTCTCTCATGTGGACTGATACGTAACTAAGCTCATTGGTTGCAGGTTTTCTTGGCCTTGGAGAAAGCCATGACCTTTCTTTCTTTGGGACTAAGAAGGAGGGTGGAGTCACACTACTTTCTGAGAGATGTTTCTCCTAGCTCAGCAGTGGTGATGTCTTTCCTTGAATTTGGGACTGAGGATTCTTTCTGGGGTTGAAGGCACAGCCTGTCTGGGCCCCCGAGGCCTATTTCATAGGCAACCCCACATTTGGTAGGCATAGCGTAATAGGGGTAGGTGAAAGGCTTCTCTGGTGATTTGAAAATGATTACTTTTTACCTAGTATGGCCTCCTGACCAGCAACTTCAGCATGGCCTACACACTTGTTATTAGGTGCTCTTGAGTCAAGTCCAATTCATAGTGACCCTTACAGGGTTTTCAATGGCTGATTGTTTCAGGATTATTTTTCAGGAGTGGACCACCACATTCTTTACCCATTTTTGTGGTGCTGGGGATGGAACCGGGTCTTAAGAGAGTGCAGAGCAGGTGCTCTACCAACTGAGTTAAACCCCAGCTGAGAAGCTTTTTAGCAATATAAACATCTTGGATCCTACACTAAACCTCAGAAACTCTGGGCTTGGGGCTACCACTTTGTGCTTTAACAGTCCTCCAGGTGACTTCGATATGCCTTAAACCTTGAGAGTCATTGTCCTAAGTAGTTAGGAGGGGAGGACAGCAGGTAAGTTGTTTCTGCTCTATAATAGTTCAGGGGACATACCTTAACAAGTTTTTCTATGGCAGATTCTCTAAGTAACATCTACCAAATAGTCTTCTGAGCCACTGGTAGAGGGGTGCTCATTTAATATGCAGATATTATGGTTCCATTTCAGATTTGCTGCATTAGAACCTTAGAAGTTGCTGGCCTGGGATTGTGCCTGGTTCAGTAGGTTTTTACCCAGTAAATTTTGATAACAATCCCATTATTCAAAGTATAGTCTTTGGATCAGCAGCACATTCAACATCTGAGAGCTTGTTAGAAATGTAGAATAACAGGCCCCACCCTAGATTTAATAAATCAGAATCTGCATTTCCAGCCTGATCTCCAGATGATGCATACACATTAACATTTGAGAAGCATTGCCTTGGCCATATGCTTGAAGCATCTGCCATGTGTGTGTGGGCAGCTGATTCATAGTTTAGTCAACCCAAGTGGCTATACTCAAGTGGAAAGAGTCATTCTAGGATAGACTAAGGCACTTTAAAAAGTATTAATGCTCCTTGGGCCCTGACTCATACATCCTGGAGCTTGCCTGGGTTGTAGTTAGCAGGCCAACAGATGCCATTGCAAAGCACTAGACAGCTGTTCTACTTCTAAGTGTTAGGTTGAAGGGTACTATGTGTGTCTGATATTGTGGGTTTTGCACACCCTTTAAGAAAGGAAGCCCATATGGACATCCTTCTAAACTGCTTTTTGTTTTCTGAAGGGAGACAGACAGACAATCTCATCAGGTTATACCTGGCACCTAGCCCAGAGAAGCAGAAATTTAGGATTCTCATGACTCATTCCTTTGTAGTTTGCTGTTGTTGTTTGTTTGTTTTTCGTTAGTTCCAGATGGCTTTCTAGAAAAGTCTGCTAACAGTCCTTTACACCAAAGTGTGAGTTGAAGACAATTTATCTTTTCTTTGGGTCTTGCCCCTTTATAATGGAAAGCTTCCCAATGTGTTCTATGACAGGCTCTAGTCTTCCGTCAAAGGAATTGTAGACAACAGTAGATGGAAAGGCCTGGGACGAAGTGTATTCAAATATAAAGCCTTCTAGGAGCCCCTGAGTTCAGGCCCAGTATATCTGGTCCTAACTTTGAAATACTACCGGTTTGTTTCTTTTTTATATTTTTGCGAGGAAAATGATTAGGCTGAGTGGTCTCTGGGCTCTTTTTGTTGACAGAAATTCTTTGTAGTATTTGAATATTTACTCGGTGCTAGATCCTATGCTGGACATTGAGGGATGAGAAGATTATGATGATATTTTTTCTGACCTCCCAGGCTGGGAATGGGGAGGGAGAGGGAGACAGACATCAGTCCTCTCTCTGAGGTCCTTTAGATATTCTCCTCCCCTCACCTCAAGCCCTGTGTATACTAATGGTGATGTAATAGAGTTAATACATAATATAATGGAAACCTTCATTTTTATTGGTATGTAGAAACTTGTTAATTCCTTCATATATTCTTTCATTTATTGAACAAATATTTTTAAATATCTCCTACCTATGGATAATTGCTTATGAGATGATGATGATGATGATGATGATGATGATGATGATGATGATAAATATTTGCAGTAGTGGGGAGTTGAACCTAGGCCCTTGTGCATGGCTGAATTCTCTATCACTGAACTGTACCTCTAGCCCCTTTTTAAATGTTTTTTTGAGACAAAGTCTTAGAAAGTTGTGCAGACTGCCTCTGGCCTTGAACTCACAATCCTCCTGCCTCAGCCTTCTGAGTTGCTGAAATTTTAGTTGTGTGTCACTGGGCCTGGCTGCTCCTGAGATTTGTTTTTAGGTTTGATTACAGAAGCAATCTTTCTTCAGAGTATCTGTTTCCAAAAATGTGTTTTTAAAATTTCAGTCTAGTTGGAACATATTGTTATGAATAAAACACTGATCAGAGGAGAGAAAATGGACAGTTTTTCTTCTATCTTCCCAGGGGACCGTTTAAGGGAGGTCAAGTTGAAGTTCTAAATAAGGAAGACCTTTCTTCCCATCAGTCAGCACTGGCCACTCATGGAATAGAGTTACCCCTCCCTACAATACTTGGAAGTGGTAGAAGAAAGAACAAAGGATCAGTTGTCATTGCTAAGAGTTTTGAGAAGGGACCTGAACTTAGTAGCTTCCTAAAGCACCTTCCAGACTTGAGATTCTGTGAGCAATACAGGACTGCATGAAATTCACCTCAGAAATTGTGGTTTCTTTTAGCACAACATCTACTTGGCTTATTCCATTATGTTTCTCTATAAACATAATGAATAGAGAGGTTTGCATATACAAGCTAGGTTCTAATTTTCTCTCTAGGAAGCAAGATTCTAGGAATATGGTTCAAATACAATAGACTGATAGAAAACATAAAACCTTAGAGTATAATAAGTATCTCAAAGCTAACCACTGAGAAAAATTATAGGAACTTTTCTTCCTAAACTGACCTAGAGACCTAGAGTGTGGATGAGCCAAGAAAGAAAGCATCAGGCTTCTCACCAACCTGCCTCCAAGTTTTCTAAGCATAATACAACACACAACAATGGGAGGTGCTGGCAGAGGCACAGGAGCTGAGTGCTACATTAAACCCTATCCCTGGACAGGAAACTGAGAGCTCAGGACAATTTAGACCAAGTAATACTCTTATTTTAAGAATTCAAGCAAAGCTGGATATTGTGCACCATTCCTATTTGTATTCTGAAGATTCAAAATTCAAGAGGTTCATAAATGTTGCCCCGATAGTTTGGATACCTGTTATCAGCATACATGGACCTGGTCCAAGTACTAACTTTATGTCAGGAATGTGTTGTCACATTCAAGTGTGTGATACTCATTTTCCATAAAAATCTTTTAAAACTGATCTCCAGCTGCCTTTTTTTAAAATCAAAACTTTAAGGAAACCAATAGTTGGCAGTATTGCCTACTAGCTAAGGTTGCTGTCTGTGGAGTCAAACAGACCTTAGGGAGAATCGTAGCTTTGCTTCTTCCTGGTAGTGTTAACTTAAGGCAAAGTGGATATCTTATCTGAACCTGTTTTCTTATCTACAAAGTGGGAATAACTTTAATGTCTCTGTCACTAAGCTGTTGTGTGGAGTGAGGGAGATAATCATAAAGTGCTAGAAAAATACCTAAATCATAGTAAGTACTTTGTTAAGATCACTAAGATCACTGTTATTTTATTTGATTCTTCCATAGTGGGGCGTGAGAGTGTGAACCTGTGATCCTTGCATCCTGAGCTCAAAAGTAAAAGCTCTGTTGATCTCAAGACTTTTACAATCTTAGACCATTCATTTATTCATTTTCTGTGAGATTTATTCATTACACAAATATTTATTTACTGCCTATTCTCTGCCAGGCACTGTATAATGGCAAGGATCAGACAAAAAGCAAATGACTAAACAGATACATAATTATAGACCGTAGTAAATACCATGAAGGAGTAGACAGTGAGCAGTAATGGGATGTACTGGCATGGAACAACCTACTTTGATTAGGTAGTCAGGGAAGGACATCATGAGAAGGTGACATTTAAGCTAGGCCTGAAGGATGACAAAGATCTTGCTACACAAAGAACTCCTGGTCCCTCCCTTGGCACATGGAGATGAGGTTTCACCAGGAACACTCTACCCAAGTTTAGCTTGTTGGCTTTCTTCTCATCTGTGTGAGAAGTAGACCCTTCCTGCAAGTGAAATGAAGGTTTTGCTAATTTTATTGCATATGGTAGGGGGTTCAACCATATCAAAATTCGACAGAGCTCAGCATTTTCTGGATGATGTATAGTTGCTGCCCACCACTGAGGAAATGAAACATGTCATAAGAAAATAGGTCTGAGACCTAGAATTGGGTTTGAACCTGCCTCTGCCACTTGAATGGGCTTAGTTAGGCAAATTAGCTAATTTTTGAGTCTCCATTTCCTCATTTATAAAATGTGAATAGGGCTTCTGTTGTTTGCTAGGATTGAAACAGAAATAAGGTAATGTGCACATGACATCTGGTAGAGTGACTATTACCTGGTAGGCACAGAATAAATGAAGCTTTCCTGTGGCATTAAGATCATGTAACCCCCCCCCCACACACACACACACCACCACCATTTTCTACCTCACATGGTAGAAAAAGAAATTTATAGGCTGATGTGGTGGCACATACCTACAATCCCAGCACTTAGGTGGTTGAGGCATGAGGATCACAAGTTTGAGGTCAGCTTGGGCCACATAACAAGATCCCATCTCAAAAAAAATCCAAAAACAAAATGCAAAAACCACACAGCAAAACTAAAAAACTTTGGCATACGTGGTAGCTTTAAAATGTCTGCAAGTTCTTTGATATTCCTTACATCTGAGGGTAGAGTCTAATTCTCTTCTCCTTGAATGTGGGCTTGCCTGGATGACTCACAGCTAACTAACAGATTGCAGAGGAAGTGACATTCAGTGACTTCTGAGGCTATGTTGGAAAAGGTAATACAGATTCTACCTGACTCTCTCATTGGAAACCAGCCACCATGCTATGAAAAGCCAATAGCTACAAGGAAATTCCATTTATAGGTATTCTAGCCACAGCCCCAGGTGAAGTTCCAGCCAAGCCTAGACATGTGAAAGAATGAACACTCAATTGATTATAGGCCCCAGCCTCTGAATCCACTAGCTAGCCCTGCATAGAGCAGAGATGAGCTGCCCATACCAGGCCCTGCCCAAGCTAAAGATCTGTGAGCAGAATAAATGTTGTCATTGTTTGAACCCCTAAATATTGGATTGGTTTGCTGCTTAGCCATAGGTAACTGGATAGCGCACTTCCTTGTTTTGGTCCAACCCTACCTTAATGTGTCTCCCACCGCCATAGGCCCAGAGTATCAGAGATATGAGGAAGGATACTGTACTGTAGTGAGATCTTGTTCTTTTTCCAATATTCTGAAAAGTTTGGGGTAAGTAGTTTCTTCTCTGTGGGCCTTGGTTCCCTCCTGTGTGCTAGATTTGGATTAGATGCTCTCTGGGGCATCTACTAGTTTCAGTGTCACATAAGACAGTGACTTAGAAATAGGAAAAGTTGCAAGCTTTAGGTATTTTGGATTGTATGCATAAGTTTTGCATGCAGTAGTACAGAAATCCAATGTTCTTTTCTTCTTTGTGACTTTTCAATTAAAGAAAACACGATCTAAGCACTTTTGATTTGAGAGGGAGATTTTGCATGTCTCAAGACCTTCACATGAACCATGAAATAGGCTTGCTTGGAGCCTTGCAGGCTTGTCCTAATCCAGCTGTCTAGTCATTCTCATGGAGTCCCCATTAGAATCTGTGCCCCAAAGGGGCCTGCCATCCTGGGGGCCCATTTAACACCTACAGTTTTCTTAAAGTTTAAGCAAAGACTGTCAAGCCACAGGCTAACAGAGTTTTAAGCCCCTTATCAGGTGACTTCTGGCAGATGGTCTCTAAAGGGTTATGTGTGTTTTATCATTTGAGTTTCTTCTGAGGAGAGATTTAAAATCAATTTAGAGGTCTTGTTCAGGGACTTGGTCAAAACCACAGACTCCAAGTCAAACAGGAATTAGTCCTCAGGAGCTCACTAATGACAGATTGAAGTGATCCAGGCTGTTCCACAAGTCTGAGTTCTCATCCCCTTCCTTTGGTGAGGCCCTGGCTTTTCTTTTGAAGTCTATTGGTTCCTTCATTTGTTCTTTAGTTTCCTACCACCAAGGTGAATCTCACTGTCTTGTGTACGAAATCAGCTGTCCTGGGGTCAGCTGTCCTGGGGTCAGGCTGGCTTTGAAAGCCACCCGCTATGAAATGATTTGCCCATAACCTGTGAGAGAGATGATGCTGTCTGCCTCCATTCCTGTTCCAGTTTAGGTCTCAGTTTAGGTCCAGCAGCCTGGAAACTCAGGCCCTCCATCACAGGAGTAAGCTGTCCTGTTGAACAAAAGCCAGCCTGAGAAGAGTTGCTCTGAGAACCTGGTTTCTAAGTTGAACATCACATACTAAATTAAACGGAAAATTCTTGTCATTAAAAGAAACTTCTAGATGAGCTTTGGAGAGAAAAGATAAAAGATTACATAGGCTTTAGAGATCTCAGCTAGCTTACAGAATATCAATATGGAAAAATACATTGTTTGTTTTTCTCCCCTACCTTTACCCAAAGATGGGTAAATTATGAAACTCAGTGTCAGAAAGAGTCAATACTAAGAGACCAGAAAGAACCCAACTTGGTTTTTTTGTTTGTTGTTTTGGTTTTGTTCGTTTAAGGCTGCTGAAATTGGATTAGATCCCTAGGATATTGGGTTTTCTCTCCTTCTACTGCCTGGAGCTTGGCTATTATTGTGATAGTTGGCTGAGATGTTGCCAAAGTGCAAGAGGCATTTGTTGTTATGAGTCATTAACTGAAGAATAGCCAGCATGTCCAGGACCCTGTTCATCTACTGGCCTTTGCAGCTGTCACCTTGGTGAGCACTGTAACTGCATTTGTTGTTAGGTGCCGTCAAGTCGGTATCCAACTCATAGCGACCCTCATAGGGTTTTTACTGTAACTGCATAGGGAAAGCTTTTGTTCTACACTGCTCTGTCTCAGAGCAAGGCAAGGGAAGGAGTAAGCTGTTTGGAGTGGGGTCCCAGTTGAAATTGTAACCCAAGACATCCTTACTTATCCAGCTAGAATGGAAGACTGGTGAGGCTTGGCATGTCAGAGATCTCCTTCCAGGGCGTCCCTGGCGTCAAGCTGTAGTTGCTGGTTTCTGTTGGCTAGAATACTAGACTACTGAGTCAATGCCCAATGTTGGGTCCCTGGCTGGGTGGAGGAGCTACATATGAATATAAGCTGTGGGTGAAATCAGCCAGGAAGGACCTTGACAATCACAGTTAGTCTACCTCTTTCTGTTACAAATGCAGAGACGTGAGCCCCCTGCTATGAAGTGATTTGCCCATAGCCTGTGAGAGAGATGATGCTGTCTGCCTCTGCTCCCATTCCAGTTTAGGTCTCAGTTTAGGTCCAGCAGCCTAGAAACTCAGGCCCTCCATCACAGGAGTAAGCATAAGAGAGGTTATCACATTAGCCCATACCTACGCTGGGGAAAGCAATTTAGAGGGTTTGCCCTGTGGAGATTTGTCAGTACTGCCATCCTAGAATTAAAGATTGCATCTTACATAATGAACCTGGCCCTGCACTCTCACTTCAGCAAGAGGGCTGAAGGCAAAATAAGCTACCCTACCCAGTTCATCCATAATCATGCTGGCCTGCCTAAGTGAGGCTGAATAGAACCAGAGCCTCTGTCCTGTGTTAGAGAGTGTTTGCAGGTCCCAGAGGAGCCCTGCAAGCAGTTCAGCTGTTGGTGTGAAGGAGGCAATGTGCTCATTGATATGGGAGGCAGATTCCAGGTTTTGTTACTGAAAAGATTGAGATTCTTTCATGGGTGACTGAAACCATCTCAGTCCCAGCACTTTGGGTGAGTAACTCTCCCTCCTCACTTCCCACCCCTAATCTAGCTCCTCCCCCACACCCTATTTCTACCTCAGTCATGTAACTGTCAGAGCTTGCTGACTATAGACCCTCCATAGCTGCAGCTTGAATCCTTCATTAGAGTTCATCTTTCAGGTGCCTTCATCTTGCTCTAAAGACCTTTTTAAGAGAATGGAAGCTAAAGAGGTTTTGTCTTGGAAGAATCATCATGAATGGTTCTCTAAATCAGAGAGAGAGATTGAGCTTCCCACTGACAGCAGAATTACTAGGAGAGACATGGTCTGGTTAGTTTAAAGAACAAATTCGAGTCTCTTAAGAACTCAGAATGTATCTAACTTTTTTCATATGGGGTGTGTGTGTGTGTGTGTGTGTGTGTGTGTGTGTGTGTGTGTGTGGACTGATTAGCTTCAGTATACAGATTATAGAAAATTATTAATTTTATTTTTTTAGATGACTACTTTTTTAGAGCAACTTTAGGTTCACAGCAAAACTGAGTACAAGGTACAGAGATTTCCCAAATTCCCTCATGCATGCACCAAATTCCTCACCTGAGTAGTACATTTATTGTAATTGATGAACCTACATTGACACATCATCATCACCCAAAGTTCATAGTTTATGTTAGAGTTTACTTTTTGTGTCCATTCTGTGGATTTAGGAGAATTTATAATAGCATGCTTCCACCATTATAGAATCAAAAATTCCATATTTTCCACGCATTCACTCACTCCTACCCCACACTCCCACACTCCCACACTACCTGACAACAACGATGTTTCAACTAACTTCACAATTTTCCCTTTTCTAGAAAGTCATATAGTTGGAGGCCAGGGACCAGAGTACTCACTTGTAATCCCAGCATCTTGAGAGACTGAGGCAGGAGGATCTTGAGTTTGAGGCCAGAGGCAGCCTGTGCAACTTAATGAGACTCTTATTTTTATATAAAAATAATAAGAGAACTGGAAATGCAGCTCAGTGGTAGAGTACTTGCCCACATGCATAAGGCCTTGGGTTCAACCCCCAAGTATTGCCAAAAAAAGGTCATATATTTATGATTGTTCAGTATGTAGTCTTTTCAGGTTGACTTCTTTTACTTGCTAATATGCATCTACATTTCTTCCATGTCATTCATGGCTTGATAGTTCATTTCATTTTAGTGCTGAGTAATATTTCATTCTCTGGATGTACCATAATGACAGAAAAATTTAAAAATCAAATAGTCTTATGTTAATATGATTTGTCTATTTTAGTTGGCACTAATATTGACACTATTCATTACCATTTAGAACTCAATACTTTCTCTCATTTTTATATGCTCATTTTAGTACATAGCCCTATGAAGTAGATAAGAATTATCGTGATCAAAAGAAAAGAGAACATGAAGATAGGTAATAGTGTCTTTCTATTTGTCTGTTTGCCTCTCTGTATCTCTAACTATCCCTCTATGGTTTTGACCTTTTGTCTGTCTTTCTGATTTCCCTCTGTTTATCTGTGGTACTGAGTATCCTTTCTCACCTTCTTTCAGTCTTCCTTCTTATATCCTTTTCTTTCTTCCTATTATTATTGAATAAATATTTGCTTTCCTACAATATGGAAAGTATTAACTTTTATTAATTCATGAAGCTAATAGAACTCCTTTGTACAAACGTGGAGCTTAATGATCAAGTAAACTGGCCATGCATAGCTGGGAACAGAAAATTTCTCAATGTCAGAACAAGAGACTTGAAAGGAGAGACCAATCTCTGACCTCACATCAAAATACAATAGCTTTCTGAGGTTCTACTGAAGCAGGGAATGAATATGGTTTAGGCATTCAATAAATGTTTATTGAATTGAATGCAATAAAAATGATAAAAGTGACATTACCAAATACATTTTTTAAAACTTCATTACAAGTACTGGAAGGTGTTTGCAACATTTTGTCTACATTCCTAGTTGCATCCTAGTGCTTGGCATATGTGATAGAGTTCCCATACTACCATGTTGTGAATCACTAACTACAGAGTCAAAACCTTTGCTTGCTTCCAATTACTTGATTCTAATGAGGAAGGATGAACTCACATTAAAACAGCCATTGGCGATGCTTGGTATTCACGATATGCATCTCATATCTTTTAACAATCATGAAAGGCAAAATTTTCATCCCCATTAAATTTTGTAACAGATGAGAAAAATGAGACTCAAATATGTTAATCTGCCTCAATCACTACCTAGTAAGTGGGAGGATGGAAATGTAAATCCAGGTTTCTCAAACTTTGTAAACCATGTAACCATGTTCTTTCCACCTTTTTCTACATATCCTTAAAATTGTATGTCATAGAAATTGCCGTTTTGCTACTTTTGAATTTGGGTTATCAATACCATATATCCTTGTATGTTCTAAATAAGATTCCATTTTTGAGTCTCATGAAAATTTAATCATAAAGCTTCAAATTACCCACTAGGACAAATGACCCATAGTGTTCCTACTATGTTTTAGCTTTAAGTTGTTGTTGTTGTTAGGTGCTGTCGAGTCGAGTCTGACTCATAGTGACCCTCATAGGGTTTTCAATGGCTGACTGTTTCGGGATTGCCTTGGGAGTGGGTTGCCAAGTCCTTCTCCCATTTTGCGGTGCTGGGAATCAAACTCAGGACTTCAGAGACTGCAGAGCAGTGCTCTACCAACTGAGCTAAATCCCAGCTTTAAGTTAAGGCCACTCTTTCATGGACTCAATCCATATAGAGGATAAATGAGTCTCCTTTGTACAGTCTCTGTTTAAAATTTCAATTCTTCATTTGGGACACTAAAAAGCCCTAAGATCTACATGCTCAAAACCTACCTTAGAATTCTCTTAGTCTTAAAAACCTGGCAATCTACTTTACATATGAACAGGTATTGACTCATGAATTGTTATCACCACCCCATAGTTCTGGAATGATGACAAAGCAGTAGATAGCTGTGCATATTATAGGATTTGCCCAGTGGGCTCATAAGCTAAATTATGTTATTAAGACATAAATGTGGAAGACCATTTTATGATTAAAAAGTAATGATACATACAATAATATGAACAAGATTATTCTGCAAAAGGGCCAGGCAAATTTGTACTGTGTCATTTACTTTTCACCAAAATCCATTTAGTTATTCCCTTTCCATTGACAGAGTCTAAGCTCTATGAGGGCCAAGACACTGTGGTATGACACTGGGTTTGTGTAACTAGGGATAGCACCTAGTTACAGTGTGGCCATAGAACAAATACTCAGGTTAGTATTTGTTGTGTACATGAATGAGTATAATATGACATGATCTCCTCCCTGACCTACTGCCAAAGCCATCTTTCTGTCTTGCTGTTGCTGGTTTCTCCCCCTTTTAACCCCTCATGCTAGGCCCTCTTAAGCACACCAGGTTTGCATTTTTGCTCTTGTCCCCTGTTGTGCCTGTCTTTTTCCCTTTTCCCTTAGCTCAGTTACCCTCATCATGACTTTTCTCCTTCTGGGTTTAATGCCATCTCAAAGCATTTTCAACTCTCCATGCAGATATACTGCATCCTGGGGAAGCACTCCAAGATGTTGCCTAGTGGTAGATACTTAGGGAGGATTGTGTTACAGAAAATAGGCACCAAGATGGTAAGGATGGTAGAGGTGATGCCTCTCAGTAGACTACCCTTTTCTGGGCAAACCCTGTCCATGGCAGATGTCTCTGCCACCTGCTTATTGGGGCTATAAACTCTCTGGCTTCTCAGTCCTTTTCTTAAAATAATATAAGAACTGAGTGTAATGTTATCTATGTGTTTTGCGCCCTGTGGAGCCCAGGGGAGTCACTGCTGCCCCTCATCTGGAGGTTTGGCTTCTAGTTGTATCATGTAAGATTAAATTAATAACTTTTAAGCTGCCATGTTGCATCACTAGCTATATAGAGCTTGGGGCAATCAGAAATCCAGACTCTGTTTGTTTTTCACATGAAATATAAAATAAGCACCACCTGTATTACCCCAAAACACATTTCATGGTTGCATAGAGAATATTTTTACATTTGTTTTTCAAAAGTTCTTCACATTCATCCATGCATAATAAAAAATACAAATATACTAAGTTATCTATAATTACACTGTGCAAAGACATCTACCTTTAACATTTTTATATATAGACTTCTATGTTTTGTGTGGGCTGGGATTTAGCTCAGTTGGTAGAGCACCATTCTGTAGTCTCTGAGGTCCTGAGTTCGATTCCCAGAACTGCAAAAATGGGAGAAGGATGCAGCAATCCACTCCTGAAGCAATCCTGAAACAATCAGCCATTGAAAACCCTATAAGGGTTGCTATGAATTGGACACAACCTGATGGCACCTAATAACAACAACAACATTCCATGTATTCATCTCTAGCTATTATCTACATATTTTCAGTAAATTAGGATCATACTGTTTATGTAGTTTTATAACTCTCCTTTTTAACTTAACTTTTTAAGTTAACTTAAAAAAGTTAACTTTTTAACTTAACTTTTTAACTTAATATATTATAAGAATACTTCTGCATCAATAACTTTCTACAACATCATTTTATTGGGTAATATTATATCTTAAGGGTACCCACAGAATGTTCAATCTGTCATCTGTTATTTCATATCTAATGCTTTCAAATCTTTGGGGTTACCAGGCATGACAAGGAGCATCACTGAAGCTAAGTCTTTGTGCACATTCCTAGTTGTTTCCCTTGGATATTTCTAGATTCCAAATCAGTAATGCAATTGATAACAAATATCTTAAGGGTTTTGATAATGAATGATACTTTGAGAATCCTAATGAACATTAAATTTTATTTTCTATATTGCTTAGATAATTTGAAATCTTGACTGTTTTCTGTGGTATAATTTCTACAAATTGAATAAGTATTTCTTCCATGTCTTGTCATTGATTTTTTTTTTAAATTAGTCGCACCACAGTAGTGCATGTCAGTAATCCCAGCAACTCAGGAGGTGGAGGCAGGAGGATCAAAATTTGAGGCCAAAGGTAGCTTGTGTAACTGAGACCCTTTCTCAATAAAAAAAAAAAAAAAAAGACATGGAGGAAGCTGGGGTGCAGCTCAGTAGTAGAGCACTTGCAAAGTATGCACAAGGCCCTGGATTCAGCTCTCTAGTGGAAAAAAACAATAAAAAAAGACACTAGATATGATCAGTTATTCTACAAATATTAACTTAACACTATGTAAGGCACTCTGCTAGATACTAGGGTAAAGGAAGTAAAAATTCATCAATCAACCATAATCTTCATCTGTTATTTACTTAATACAGGAAGTTTACCCCATTAATAAACAATTTGAAGCATTTTTTTGTTTAGCTTCTTCCCTTGTTTTCATTTCTTTATGCACTAAAATATGTTACTTTGTCAAAATTTTAAATACACTGTCAAAATGGAAATAAGGGTAATTTGGCATGAATGTGACTTACATTTTTTCTACCCTGAATTTAAAAAACTGACACATGCTTATTTTAGTAAATTAGAAAATTTCAGAAAATTATAAAGAAGAAAATAAATGACTCATAACCAGATCATTCAAAGACAATTACTGTTAATTGGTATATTCTTTTTGAGGCATTTTCTTTGTATATTTTTTATAAAACTGAGATCATATAATATATGCCATTTTCCAAGCGTATAATGTAAGCATTTCAGTATGTTATCAAAAACTCTTTGAAAACATTATCTCTACTGCCTCTATAATATTCCATCATAGGAATGAAATAAGTATATAGAATTTGATGATTAGTAGTGAAAGCTCTAGAGCAAGACCACATGTGCTCTAATACTGATGCTTCTGTGGGCTTGCTTATGATCTCAGACAAATTACTTTTCTGTGACTCATTTTTCTTCTATGCAAAATGAGGATAAATATAACTTTTAACTTATAAGTATTCTCTAAGGAATACATGAACTATTTCAAATAAAGTTTAATTATGATCATGGCTTATAATGAGCATACAATAATAGCTATTATTACTACTATTGTTTTTTAAATCATTCTACCTATTGCTAGATTTTGTTTCCAACCAAGAAGCATTTATTTTATTTATTTATTCTTTATTCATTTATTATAGTGCTTGAGGGTTGAACACAGGGCCTATTACATACTTTGCAAGTGTTCTACCACTGGGCTGCACCCTACCCCATTTTTTATTTTTGAGTCAAGGTCTTGCTAAGTTATACAGGCTGCCTCTGGCCTTGAACTCACCATCCTCCTGCCTTTGCCTCTCGAGTCACTGGAATTACAGGCATGGTGCGCTATGTCCAGCCTAGCATTTACTATTTTAAAATCGCTGAAGACTGTGATTGTTCACAAACACTTGTATAATGTTAAAATATTTCCTTAGGGAAGAATCAAAGTCATAAGTATGGACACACTTAAAACTTTGTGTATTGCCAAAATTACTTATCTATCCTTATCTATAGTTCAGTGTGGTATTGTTATTCTAAACAGAGAAATTGTGTTGTTAGGTGCTGCAGAGTCAAGTCAAACTCAAAGCAATCCTATGTATTATAGAAGAAAACCCTACCCAACACTGTGTCCTACACATGATCTTTTTAATATTTGAGCCCATGTGTTAGCCATTGTATTTTTTCTCATTTTGAGTCATACCACACCAGCAAATGGAGGTCCCAGGGGCTTTACTCCATGCCTGTCATTACTCTTGACTCTACTTTGAGGAGGCAACTCTTTCTCAATCATCTTTTGAATGACTTTGAACCTAGGTGCTCATTTTCCAGCACTATATTTGGCAGTGATTCTCTGTTGTGCATAGGGTTTTCAATGGCTAACTGTTTCAGGAGTTGGATGCCAGGTCCTTCTCCCTAGTCTGTCGTAGTCTGAAAGCTCAGCTGAAACCTGTCCACCATGTATGGCCCTGTTGGTATCTGAAATACCGGGAGCAAAGCTTTCTGCATCACAGGGACATGGAAGCCCCCATATCACAAGTTGACAGACATGTGGGGAAAATGGGGAAGTAGTTATGTCCAAATTAGAATCACCTGTGAGTCTTTCTCACCTTTTGTTTCATCCTACCTTATCCATCTCCACCTTCCCTCCCCAAGATGACATGTGAAAGTCAGAATACCTGGGGCATTTGAAACTCTTTACCCTCTTAATTTCTTCACAGGCAAAATGAAGATATCAATACCTTCTTCATAAAACTGTTGTGATTAATAAATAAAAGATCTCTCTACATATAGGGCAGAAAACCAAAAGGGAAGAACACGCTCTGTGTTTCTCAAGCTTCAGGAAGTGAAGAAAAAATTCAAGCCTCGAGTGGCAGTAGTGAAAGATTCTACAGGGAAAATATTAAATGATGCAGGAAACATCAAAAGAAGATGGGAAGAATACACAGAGTCATTATACAAGAAAGAATTGGTAGATGACCAACCATTCCAAGAGGTTGCATATGAAGAGGAACCAATGGTGTTGAAGGATGAA
>VMDO01018244.1:0-42680 GCA_007922755.1 Pedetes capensis
TATATATGTATATATATGTATATATATGTATATATATGTATATGTATATATGTTGTTGTTGTTAGGTGCCGTCGAGTCGGTCCGACTCATAGCGACCCTCATAGGGTTTTCAATGGCAGACTGTTTCGGGATTGCCTTGGGAGTGGATTGCCAGGTTTTTCTCCCATATATGTATATATACATATATGTATATATATATGTATATGTATATATACATATATATATATACACATTGTTGTTATTAGGTGCCATCGAGTCTGTATATGACTCATAGCGACCCTATGTACAACAGGGGAAACATTAGTGTCATGCTTCTCTGCTATTCATAGGGTTTTCAATGGCTGATTGTTTTTGGGAGTGGGTTGCCAGGTCCTTCTCCCAAGCCACAACACCTGGTGTTCCCAGGTGGTCTCTTATCCAAGTACTAACCAGTCCCCACCCTGCTTCTGAGATCTCAGGAGATTAGATGCCACAGTGATATGGCTGCTGATATATATATATATGTGTATATATATATATATATATGTATATATATATATACATATATATATCTCATATATATATACATATATATGTATATATACATATATATACATATATATATATATATATATATATATATATATATATATATATTTTTTTTTTTTTTTTTTTTTTTTTTTTTTTTTTTTTGCAGTGCTGGGGATTGAACCCAGGGGTCTGATGTGCATGTAGGCAAATGCTCTACCACTGAGCTACATCTTCAACCTGCGATAAATGTATTTAACTTGATTAAAACATTACACAATGTATACATAAATTCAACATTACATGGTACCCCATTAATATGCATATTTATGTTTTTTTGTATCAGATAAAAGTAAAAACCAAAAAGTACAACCACACACATACAGTGTCACATTTTGTAAGAGTGATGGCCTGAATTCTTTAAAAAGTCAATATCACAGATTTTTTTTTAAATTGGAGCGTTATCCTAAGGAGACTAAAGAGAACCGAATGGAATGTATTAACTTCGACTAGAATCTAGTTGGAGAAACAAACCAAACCAAAACTTACCTGTTAAAAGCCTTTTAGGAGACAATTGGGGCAATTTGAATATGAACTAGATATTAAATAATGTTAGGAAATTATATTATTATTGATAATATTATTGTGGTTATGTAGAAGAATGTTCTTATTTTTTCTTTTTTTGTTTTTGTAGTGCTAGAATCAAACCCAGGGTGCATGCTAGGCATGTGCTTTACCACTGAGCTATATCCCCAGGCCTTGTATTTTTGAGATAAGGCCTTACTATGTAGCCCAGGCTGGCCTGGAACTCACAATCCTACTGTCTGTACCTCTTGAGTGCTGGGATGACAGGTGTGTGCCCCCAAGCCTGGCAAATATTCTTATTTTTAGGAAATGCATTCTGAAATAATTACTGGTGATGTATCTCATTGTATAATTTATTTTTAAATTGTTCAGACAACAAATGAAAAAATGTTAACAAGTGAGGTGTAGATGAAGTTCATCTATTATCCATTTCAATTTGTTTGATAATTCCCATAAAATAATTGAGAAAAATCAAAGAAATCAAATATTACTTCCTTAAAATTTCCTTTTATTCCTTATGTACAGATAGTCCCCAACTTATAGTATTTTGACTTAATGATTTTTGACTTGATGATGGTGCCAAAGTGACATATTTAATAGAAACTATATTTTGAACTTTGAATTTTGATCTTTTCCCAGGCTAGTGATACATAGGATGATTATCTTCTGATGCTGGGCAGTGGCAACGAACCCCAGCTTCCACTCAGTCACAATTCACAAGAGTAAACAACCAGTACTTTACAGTGTACTGTGTTGCTAAGCTAGTATGTTTGGTGGGTAAAGTGTATTAAGTGCATTTCAACTTATGATTATTTCAATTTACAATGGGCTTATTGGGACATAATCCCATTGTAAGTTGAGGAGCATCTGTGCTGCTTTTGTTCTTTTTAAAAATTTTGTTTATTGTTGCTGTTATTTATCAAGATTAGCTGCTAGAGCACCCAGTAAGGGCTGCAGTGGGGGCTGGTGTTCCAAGAAGGCCTGAGGTTACTGTTCTCAGTCCATCCAGTTGTACCATTAACCAGGTGGCCTTGGCTCTGGGTCTCCTATAACCTCTGCCCCATTACATACCAGGCACTATACTCAAGCTTTATAAACATCATTTCCTTAAGAATGAGCCAACAAACAAGCAAACCATGACTCAGACCTGCCCTCAGAGGCCAACCATCTAGTTGTTGTTGTTAGTTGCCATCGAGTGGTGTCTGACTCATAGTGACCCTCATTGGGTTTTCAGTGGCTAATTGCTTCAGGATTGCTTTGGGAGTGGATTATCATGTCCTTCTCCCATAATCATCTAGTAAAACCTAGTAAAACAAGGAGGAAGAAAATCAGAATTGTGGCATGGGGATCCACAAAAAGCCACTCATTTTGTCAGAGGATTTGGGAGGGATTCACAGAAAAGGCTTCTTTTGTTCCTACCTTGCAGGACTTTGATAAGCAGCTTTGGGGGGCATTCTCGGAGGGAGGGTTGGTGTGAATAAAGATGGAGCAGCTTGTTTACGTGCAGTGCCTATTGAGAAACCAAGCTGTCAGGTGCCTGTGTGGGCCTGGAGAGGAGAGGGTTGTTGTAATTATTAGCAAGATTAAACAGTGTTTCCCTTGGTCATGGTTGGCTGATGTATTTACATTTTCATATTTGGTTTTGGTCTTAGAACCTGGCCTTGGAACTTGACATTCTATTTCTTCTTCTTTTCTGCTGACTTGGAAGGAAAATACTTTTTTAGTAGTGGGGCCAGGTCTGCTTTTATTTGAGACCCTTGCTGGTGGATATTTGGGCATTTGACCATTCTACTCTTATTTGATGCAAAAATCTGAAAAGGAGAAAGGAATTCTTAAGCCACAAAGCCCATGTTACAGTTTCCCAGATGGGACAGCAAATTCTAAATCACTATCCTGCCACATATGAGATGTACATAAGCTGTAATTTTAAAATTCAGAAATCATTTTCATTATTAACTATAGATTTCACAAAATCCTGTCAAACTCATGATTTTATGTCTTAATAAAAAAGTTGAATCACTGTAAGTGTATAGGCTTGGGAATTGAGCTGGCTACAGATGGAATCTTTGTGCTTTGTTCATTAGCTGTGAACCCAGAGGTAAATTAACTTCTCTGAGACTCAATTTTTATTGAAACAATTTTTATAAATTGTTTATAAATTTTTAATTGTAAAATTTAATTTTTATTGAAACAATTTTTATAAATTGTTTATAAATTTTTAATTGTAAAATTTAATTATAAATTGTTTATAAATTTTTATAAAAATTGTAACTCAAATATAACAGCTTAGATCTGGATTGTGGGATAGTAATGTATTAAAGGGGCCGGGGTTTAGCTCCGTTGGTAGAGTGCTGCTCTGTGCTCTCTGAGACCCTGGGTTCGATCCCCAGCACTGCAAAAATGGAAGAAGGACCTAGCAATCCACTCCTAAAACAATCCCAAAACAATCAGCCATTGAAAACTTGATAGCAGAGAAGCACTGACATAGCACTGGGTATGGCACAGTGTTGGAGAATGTTTTCTTTCTGTTGTACATAGGGTCACTATGAATCGAACCTGACTCTACAGCACCTAACAACAGCAACAGTGCATTAAAAAATAAATTAAAAAAAAAATAAAGGCAAGCGGGGAATAGTGACACATGCCTGTAATCCTAGCATTCAGGAGCCTTAGGCAGGAGAATCGTGAATTGGAGGCCAGCCTGCGCTACATAGTGAGTTCAAGGGCAGCCTGAGCTATAATAGTCAACACACACACACACACACACACCTGAATTTGAAAATATTTAAGTATAATGTATTATATTTCTTTGAAATTGTAATGTTTTCTCATTATAAATGATGAGCACTAGTAATTGGTGGCTTTCTTTCCTATCTCTGTCCCTCCCTCCCACCTTCTTGTTGTTTCTTTCCTTCTTTCTTTCTCTCTCTTTTTGCAGTGCTGGGTGTTGAACCCAGAGCCTCACACATGCTAGGCAAATGCTCTACCTTTGAGCTACATCTGCAGTCTTTTATCTTTCTCTCTTATTGGCACATAAAATGGTGATGTGCCTTGTCATTGATTATAACTCACAGTTGGTGGCATATTTGTTGTTGTTGTTAGGTGCTGTCAAGTTGGGCCCAACTCATAGCCAACCTATGTACAACAGAGCGGAGCACTCCCCGACACTGTCTCATGCCCAGCACTATGGCAGTGCTTCTTTGCTATTCATAGGGTTTTTGATGACAGATTGTTTCATTAGCTAAAATATGGCAGATCCTGTGCTGAGGTTTTTCTGGAGATATGGAAGAATGATCATGTGCCAGAACTTTGAAAAATCCTCTCCAAATGCCCTACTTTTTTTCCCCTAGGATTCTCCTCTCCTCTGTCATGGCCATAATTTTTCCTTCCTCTTGCAGCCTGCCAGCCCTTGCCAACTCCCAGCCTCCAGTCCCTCATCTCCCACCTTCACTTTTTCCTTAATATCCTCTTATACACTGATCTGTCCACCTCTCTCCAGCCCCTCAGGTCTGCATGTCTTTATTCCAGTTTAGCTCTTTCTGTCTTTCTGTGTCTGTCTCTGAGCTCCCTGCTCTCTCTTCCTCTCTCTCTCTCCCTCCCTCCCTCCCTCCCCCCTCCCTCCCTCTATGCTTCTCTATTTTCTGTATTGAAGGGCACCCTGCCTAGCTGGATGTGGTGGTACATGCTTATAATTTCAGCACTTCATAGGCTGGTGGAAGAGGATCAAGAATTCGAGGCCAGCCTGGGCTACACAGAGAGACCCTGACTCAAAAACAATATGAAACAAAACAAAACAAAACAAAACAGGACTTCTCCTAGGAATCTACTTAGAAGGTGAAGAGCACCTGGCAACAGAACATTCTTATCATAGCCCATAAATGGAGATAAAAGAGGGTATAAAGAAAGTCATTATGCATTTTAACATGCATTTTAACACGTGGCATTCTGTGACATTTTTAGATCAGCACAGAGGGCAACTCCTGTCACCCTCCTCCTGTACTTAACCTCCTCCAGAGGAAGGCCTTTCTGCAGAAACTTTTTTTAAAGACAAAGGAATGCTACCAGCTACTATTCTCCGGAGGTATCCAAAGAGCAATGTAACAAAACTTTAAAATGCAGGGTAATAACTTTGAGAAGCATTTTCCTGTTTCTAGTCCTGGAAGATAACAGGAAACTTTGCAGAGTTTTAATCACACCTGACGGTCTCAATCATCTCTTTACATCACACCTAGTGGAGATTGAAGAGACTACCCCAAAAGTGGAGACCTGGAAGCAGACCCTGCTGTGGACCAGATTGTATCCCCCCAAGTCATGCTGAAGCCCTGCCCCCTGGTTCAATGGTATTTGGAGCTGAGGCTTTTGGGAGACAATGTGATCAGGAAGGCAGGGTGCTCTCGATGGGATTAGCCATTTGGAGAGGAGCCTCCAGAGAGCTTGTTCCTCCCCCTGCACAGACCAGGCCATATGAGCACACAGCAAGGAGGGGTCACCTACCATCCAAGAGAAGGGGCTCCAGAATGAAACCCATGCTGGCACCTTGGGCTTGGACTTCAGCCTCTAGAACTGTGAGAAATAAATGCCTGTAGTATTTTCTGCACCACCCTAGGCCCACTGAGTCAGCCTGGGAGCCTCACATTGTCAGAGTCAGCACAAGGCTTAACAGCCTTCTCAGGCCAGCCTCTCCAGACAATGAAGGCAGTCTCCTAAAAGTAGTGTGACAGTTGAGACACTGTCAAAAGGGAAGGGCATGTGCATAATATTGTAAAACCAAAGGAAGTTGATCAATCTCAAAACCAGGAAGTTTTATCTTTAGAAATTGCAACATGAAACTTAACTGTTCCTCGATGTCTTTCTGGCCAAAAGATGGAGATTGTGATTTGCCCACTGCAGGAGGAATTGCTGTCTCAGCCGGTTCAAGGTGCTGCTTTGGGATTGTCTCCTGGGGCATTTCCCATGGCCTCATCGTTTGGGGACACATCTCAGGGTCCTTAGACCATAGGTGGGGAGTAGGATACAAATCACTGGTGCCAGAGAGGCTTGCTGTGTCCCTGGGGAAATAGGGTCTCTCCTAAAGGGAAATTCTTAAGCTATGTAGTTCTTCCAGGGTCTCTGAGCAGGACTACAAATATGATAATTTTAGGAGCAGCTTTCCAGAAGCCATGTGACACAAAATATTCACTCTTTCCTCCCTCTGGTTTGCTATATATTTGTATTATTCTGTCCTATGTGGAATAGAGGAAACTTGTGCTTTTTTAAACAAGAGCTGGGGGCATAGCTCAGTAGCAGAGCACTTGCCTAGCATGTGCAAAGCTCTGCATTCGATCCCCAGCTCAGTAACTGCCACTGTGCTAGAGAAGTGTCTTATTTTGTATGAGGAGGGGGAGGAGCCCTTAGCTTAGGAAACTACCTTGCTGCCCGCCTGAGCTGTTGAAAGTGAGCGCCTCTCCGCTCTAGGGGCTACACAAGGAGCTTATTTAGAGATGGGGCCTTTGACAGAGATCAATGTGAGTTGCCCTGTGCAGCAAGGTCAGAAGAATTTTGAATTCCTAGAGCTAGCCAGAGAGGGGCTGTGGGGCAGGGAAGAGAAGGGTGGACAATGGCAAGGATCAGAGAATGGAGGAATTCATTTAACATCCAGGCCACGAAGCATGAGGCCTGAGAAGAGTCAGCCAGAGGTTTACAAAGGCGGGAACGCTTGCAGGATCTACTGTCATGGCACCTGTGGAAATTGTGGCTATGCAGGGCTGCAAAGAAATGTCCCTCCAATCCTTCATCAGGATCTGCGGCACATAGCTCCTCTGGGCAAGTGATGGCTCTAGAAAATCAAGGGGAGGACCCAGGGAAGGGAACAGACATAGAAATTTG
Source organism: Pedetes capensis (assembly GCA_007922755.1). NCBI lineage: Eukaryota > Metazoa > Chordata > Mammalia > Rodentia > Pedetidae > Pedetes > Pedetes capensis. The sequence goes on from VMDO01018244.1 coordinate 6,958, forward strand.
TAAAAAGAGGCGTCCACAACAATGAAAATCCCAAGAGTGGACAGCCTGAGCTATTTAGGTGCAAAGGCTAGAAGACAGGGCAACTCCCCAAGGCTGAGGACTTTCCAACCCACATCTGAGTTGCATACAGGGAGGGTATGGTTGTACTGTTGGGCTTTGGAGGAGACCAGATCCCATCCAACTGCTGGTAGGAGGCAGGTAGAGCAGGAGAAGGACACCCCATGGCCAGCCTCTACAGTCCTGTCCTCTCATTTGGGGAAAAGTCAAGCTCTAAATCTCCAAGCAGAGTCAACATCTGACTGGTAACAAAGTTTGATGTTCTTGTGGTCTAACTTTGGAGGTGGCAGAGGATCTGGTGTTGGCAGCTAGGCAGATGTCACTGTGGGAATGGGGAGTGTCTAAAAAAGGCACCCAGGAAGGTCACCATGATCATCTGTGGCAGCCACATACCATCTTTGGGGTCAAGGTGTGAGGCAGATAACACCTTTACTGAGATAGAGTCCGAAGTCACAGTCTGTGAGGTAGCCTGTTTTTATGCTTCTTATATTCCTTCTGTTTATTCCCTGTCAAACATAGTTTTCAAAAAGTTAAGAACATAACTATTAAAGGATAAAATTATAATAAATTTATTTTAAAGATCATAATTGGCTTAATTGGTGATTCTAGAAATAAGGAAAAACTCCATAAAAAAGAGTAAGCGTTCCACTGAGATGAGCAAAGGCAGAAACAAAGAACAAACAGCAGATCCGTGATTCCAAAGTTACTTTCCTTGTAATGTGGGAACAGGGAGACAACAATAGAAAAATAGCCAGTTAATATCAGGCTACTTGAGGTAACTTTTTTTGTAAGGATAGAAACAGAAGGAACTTCATAATCATTTCTCCTGAAACTGGACTGTTTGGGAAATGTGGCTAGTATCTCTTCTGATTTCTCAGAAGGCCAGATAACAATTCAGTTACAGTTCAGTGATGTGTAATTCTAGTATTAGTGACTTCATTTTGATTTTTGGTCTGGTGTGTTGGTGTAGGAGCTTAGTCTGAAACAATGACCTCATGTGATTTGTATTTAATATAACTCTCCTGTAAACACACAGTATACCCTTGTCAAAGATTTATTTAGCTCACTAATGAGAGAACTAGTCTGATAATAATGTCATCCCAGAGTAGAATAGATTGAAAGGCAGTGAAAAGAAGAATGCCCCAAGAAGATGGCTTAGGTTAACGTCTGGGCAAAAAAATCAAACTGTAACCTTTGGGCTTTTCTTTTCTACTAGGCAAAAATCATTTACATCTCCACCAGGGAAAAAAGTCATTTGCAAAACTTACCAATCTGTTTTGCATTAAATCTAGTTTTATGGAGCCCAGCCTGACCAATTGTAGGTAGTAGGTCAAACACAGATACATGCCTCAGAAAAATCATATGATCCTCAGGCAGGTTGTTACATAACACCCGGAGTCATGTGGCTTTGAAAGGGCATGCTGAAATCTTTTTGCTGAATTTCTGATTTTTGGACAATTTTTTCTTAAGCAAGGGAAGTAAGGGATGAGATTATTGTCCTCACTTAAGTCAGAGAACTAAAGGGGAGCTACAGAGTCTTGCAGCCCCTACAATAGGGTGGAAGTTATGAAGGGAAAATAAGCCTACATATAGTTGAAACTCAGTGGAGGACAGAGGACTGACTGCCTGCATAGCTCTCCCTTCCTGAGGATTCTTCCTGTTTCTAAAACTGACTTTTCTGCTACTGATCTTATATCTGGTCTCTTATATCTACTCGTGTTTGGGATAGTGGCAGGTCAACAAAAAAATGAAGCCCCTCAACTAGATGGATTGATACAGTGGCTGCAACAATGGGCTTAAACATAAAAAGAGATTGTGTGCCTGGCACAGAATCGGGGTATGTTTCATTCTGTTGTACATAGGGTCACTGTGAGTTGGACCTTACTTGATGGCATCTAACAATAACAACAACAACAATAATAATAATATCTACCAGTACCCTCTGTGCTGCCACTCAGGGACCCTTGCATTAATGCTGGGCTCAAAACATGGGAAATCCAAGCATGCCCCTATCCACTAGGAGTGAGAGGATAAAATACTAAAGCCTCTTGAAGGATAATTTGGCAATATCTATCTGCTTTTTTATTATTATGGTAAAATATATGTAACAAAGTAGACCATTTTAACCATTTTTAAGCATGCAGTTTAATGGTACCAAGTACGTTCATTTTATTGTGCAACCATCTCCACCATCCATCTCTAGAGCGTTTTCATCTTCCCAAACTAAAATTTCAAATGTAACTCCCCATTCCTCCTCCTTCTACCTCCTGGAATTCACCATCTGTTGCCCATGAATGAAGGCTTGGGTGGATCTCAAAGATAGAGAGACCAGTCTGAGAACTTTATCCAGTGTTTCCAGGTTCTTGTCACCATCAGAGAAAGAATTCAGAGATGAAGCAAAGTAAAGAATTGAGAGGAAGTTTTGTTCCATTGTGAAAGTACATACTCAAGGTGGGGGCAGTGCAAGCTTCTCAAGAGAGAGTCCCATGGCCAGGGTTTTCCATAGCTCATCTTATGGTCAAACTGTAATTGAGAGGAGGGCTATTCATGACTTAAAGCGGGGAATTACAGTAATGGGTTGGGATTTTCCCAGAATAGGGTTTACTCCCATGTTCTGTCCTTACCTGGGGTTCAGATGTGTCATGGCATCAGATACATAATGGGAACACTCAGTTTTGAAAGGCAAATTATATGGAGATTATAATGAAGCAAAGGACGGTTAACAGCTGTCTTGGCCTGCCATGTTTGGTCCCAGCTAGTTTTGGGTGGTCTTGCTTTTTTACTTGTTTGAGCAGTCACATGATATCCTCTGTAATACAGCTCTGTGGTTGCACCAGTGTCTAGGCACCAGGCAGTTTGCATCTTTTTGCCCTTTGTCTATCAAGCCTACCTCAATTTTACTGTTGCTGTGAAGTTGACTATTCTAGGTACATCATGTAAGTGGAGTCATGATATTTGTCCTTTTGTATGTGGCTTATTTTACTTAGCATAGTGTCTTTAGTCTCCATTCATGTTGGAGCATTTCATTGTAAAATATCCACTTTAGATATCGACCACATTTTGTTTATCCATTCATCTATCAATGCCTATCAATATTTTAAATGAACACACTTTTTTGACCTAGCAAATCTTTTTTGAGCACTTTATCTGATGAATATACTGGCATATACTATACATACACACAAATGGGGCTACAAAAACGTGTTTGTAGACGACTCTCTTGGTTGCTGTCCAACAGCTATGTCAATTCTTCTTGCCAGTAGGACTTGAGAGTCTGTTCAGGTGTCACAATGCACTACTCTTAGGAAAAACCTGTCCTCCAAGTGCAGGGTTGAGGTAGTTTTAGGGTGAATCAATGATGTTATTGAAGACCTGGTGTTTTCTCAGTTTTCTTTTTCTCCTTTTTTTCTGTTTTTTTTTTTCTCTAAGTTCACATCAGATGTGTAATGTGCCAATGTCATAACAAGGTTTGAGGGAGGCACATCTCATACAATAGCATAAAAACCCAATCAAATTCTGAACCACAAAAGGACCTTATTTTTATTTCTGCCATCTCAGCATGTTGATACTCGGCTCTCATGGTCACAAGCTGGCTTCTGTAGCAGTAGATATTGTATTCATATGACAGCTTTCTAGACAAGTTTAAGGAGAAGGATACAATGGGCCTTTTCCTCCTTTGACCCCACCCCTTCCCTTCCATTTATAACCAGAAAGTAGTCTTCCCTACTAGCCACAAACAGATTTGTACTTTTGTTTTATAAGCAGAAGTGAGTCATGTGCCTACCTTTAGACCAATTATTGACCAACTATTGACAGAGGATGAGCTTTGGACCAAATGGCATCTAGGTAAACAATTAGCTGTCACTGGCACTATAGATATTTATTTTGTATTCTTTTACATATGGAATTCTGTTAGTAGTTTGTTCTTTTAAATAATGTTTATGTCTTTTTTATCTTTCTTTCTTCTCTCTCTTCCTCTCTCTCCTTCCTTCCTTCCTTCCTTCCTACCTTCCTTCCTTCCTTCCTTCCTTCTTTTTCCTTCTTTCCTTCCTTGAGGATGAACCCAGGGCCTCACACATACTTTGCAAGTACTCTACCACTGGACAACCCCTAGCCCTGTTTTTATTTTTTATCTTGAGACAAGATCTTGCTAAGTTACACAGGCTGCCTCTGGTCTCAAACTCACCATTGTCCTGCCCTTACCTCCTGAGTCACTAGGACTATAGGCATGCACCACCATGCCTAGCAGTGTTTATATTTGAAAAAAATTATTGGAGTAAAAGACATATTGCCATTAATCTCCTGCAGCATCCTCCCCTATGGCTTCAAACACACTTATCTCATCATTCTTGCTACTTTCTTAAGCAGTTCTGGAAGTCATTTTTTGTGTTTTTAGTTTCCTCCTCCATCATGACAATGCTCTATGTCACATATCACTTCTGATATGGCAATTTCTGTCAAATAAACACATTATGATGTGTCCTTATCTACCTTATTCACTAAATCTGACACTGTGAGACTTCTAGCTCTTCCCCAAAGTCAAAATGACCATGAAAGGCAAACATTTTGAATCAACTCAGGACATTGAAACAGTCAAGATAATGCAATGAAAGACACTCATTGAAGAGGACTCCCAGACCTGCTTCACAGAGTGGCCAGAATGATGGAGAAAGTGTGTTCAAGGCTGAGGGAGTATTTTGAAAGGCATTAATGGCAATGTGCCTTAATGTAATAAAAACTTCTAAATTTACACATTTACTATACCTTTTGATCACACCTCATAGATCTACCTATATATCCTATTGGATAGATATAGGTATACAGAGATAAAGAAATTTATTATGAAAGATTGGCTTATGTGATTATGGAGACTAAAGAGTCCCATGATCTGCCATCTGCAAACTGGAGATTGTGATATAAAAATCTTTGTTTAGTCTCTGCTCTCTAGTTCCTGGCAGAGAGCTTCCAATCCCTTGGAATTTCCTGGGTGATAGGAACATCTTTTGTTGAATTGTGGCAACTCTTGGAGGGCTCCTGAGTAGTACTGTCACCAGAAGGACCAAACATGATCAGAAGCTTGGACTTTCAGCCTTATGCCCTATCCTCCAGGACAGGAGAGAGACTGATGATTAATTTAATAGTTGATCATACCTACACAATGAGGCTTCCATAAAAATTCCTGAACTTGTTAGGGTTCAGAGAGCTTCTATGTGTCTGAAAATGTGCAGGTGCCTGAAGGATAGCATGCCAGAGAGGGCTTAGAAGCCCCATGCCCTGCCCACACACCTTGCTCTGTGCATTTCTACCATTTAGCTGTACATCTGGGATTTGTAATATCCTTTCTGATAAATAGGTAAATATAAATGGTTCCCCCCAGTTTTGTTAGCTGCTGAACCTGAGAAGGGGGCTCATGGAAACTCCTGATGAATAGCTGTTGGTCAGAAGTACAGGTCATAGTCCAGAACTTGTGACTGGCATCTGAAGTGGGACAGTCTTATGGGATTGTGGTATCTGGCTCTCACTCCAGGTAGGTAGTATCAGAATTGAGCTAACTTGTAGGGCACCTACTTGGTGTCTGGTAGTTGATGTTAGGAAGAAATTCTCACATTTTATTGACAAGAGGTGAAGTATTGCATTGAGTGGTAAGTGTGTAAGAGCAAGAGAAACTGTTTTTTCCTGTTGCAGAGACCCAGAATACTCCGTAATGTCCAGTTAAACTGCTGAGACTTGAGAACCAGAATATCCAATGACGCAGTCACAGCTCTCCTCTCAAGGCCTGAGAACGGGGGAGGAGTGAGAGTGGGGCTGATAGTGTGAGTCTCAGTCTGAGTGTGAAGGCCAGAGGGGTAGAAGCACTGGTGTCAAGGACAGAAGAAGATGGAGGTCCCAGCATTAGCAGGAATAGTTAATTCATCCTTCCTCTGCCTTTTCATTCTACTTGTGTCCTTAGTGGATTGGATGATGCCCACCCACATTAGTGAGGGCATCTTCTCTACTCAGTCAGATTCACATACTAATCTTCCAGAAACACCCTCCCAGGTATACCCAAAAATAACGGTGTACCAGCTGCCTGGGCATCTCTTAGCTTTGTCAAGTGGACACATAGAATTAACCATCACAGAATGTATGGACACACACACACACACACACACACACACAGTGTCAAAAATGTATATGCACCTTGAGATGAAAATTTCTATTGTTTTAAAAATGTGTCATATGCTTGTTCTGCTAATTCCTGTCTCACCTGCACATGAACATCATACAACATATTGCTACTGTAATTCAACTTCAAAAAATAGGTAACACCTCTTAGTGCATAACATTTTTGTCACCCTGGCGTGCGTGCACACACACACACACACACACACACACACACATATATATATGTACATATATTTATCTGTTGTTGTTTGTTGTTGTTGAGTCAAATCTGATTCATAGTTACCCTCATAGGATTTTCATTGGTTGATTGTTTTGGGATTGTTTCAGGAGTGGAGTGGATTGCCACATCCTTCTCCTATTTTTATGGTGCTGGGGATCAAACCCATGTCCTCAGAGAGTGGAATAGCATTCTACCAACTGAGCTAAATCTCAGCCCATATGTATGTGTACACACACACACACACACACACACACACACACACACACACGTATATAACAAAGTTGGGACCTATTTTATTTTTTTCAGTGTTAACAATACATCCCATAGCTTCATACATGCTACACAAGTGCTGTACTTCTTTACTGTTGTTGTTAGGTGCCATAGAGTGGGGTCTGACTCATAGTGACCCTGTGTACAACAGATGAAACACTACCCCATATTGTGTCATGCCTAGCACTATTGTCAGTGCCTTTCTACTATACATAAGGTTTCTGATGGCTGATTGTTTCAGGAGTGGGCTGCCAGGTCCTTCTCCCAAAGCCTACAGGACCTGGTACTCCCAAGTGGTCTCCCATCTAAGCACTAACCAGACCTACCCCTGCCTGCATTCTCAAATCTGATGAGACTGGATGCCAGGGTGGTACAGCTATAGATAATTCTGTACTATACTGTACTATTTAATTTAGTTTAGTATCTGTCTATTTGCACTTAACATCTTATGTTCCTCTCTTGGTCCCAGCCTCCTTTCCACAAATGTCTGAAATTAGGAAAAGAAGTACAGAACACATTGCGTCAACGAAGTGATTAATAAGATCAAAATCCCTTTTGATTTGGGAAGCTCCTTATTCCCTGACTCATAACTCATCTCTACATGGGGCATACCATCTTAACACTGTCCATGAAGTAGCACCCTCCCAGAGCCTCAGGATACCTTGACAACAATGTAGAGCAAAAGCCTGACAGTGGAAATACTTTCCTCCAGTTGACTTAGGCTTTGACATTGGACGTGACCCCACTCTTTTGGCATGTCCCAGCCTTAGCCTTGAAGGACTCATGTCTCTGTAGGACTTGATAGTGCCAACTGTTGTAAAAAGTCACACAGGGTTGGTGCGGGTGGGAGGGGGTAATCTCTGTCTCCACAGAGCAATGCCCAACCCTTCAGTGTGTCATTATGTTGAATGAGAGGGAAGCATGTACAGGATAGTTTCTCTTGTCAAGCTGGAATTTTGGCAGCTTCAGATAAAAAGCCATTTGTCCCCAGCATAATTTCCTTGATTATTTAATGTGTCCACAGTGCATTGTCATTTCAGGTGGCCTTACTTTAGCAAAAAACATTCCCTACAACAGTGCTATGGAATATCTGCTTTCATTATTTACAATCAATTTTAGTCCTCAAATTGGCAGAGAGAAATGCTTATTGGAAATAAGGCTTTGAAGTTTTATCCAAGGACAGTTGGCCTTAAAGCTCAGAGTGAAGAGGAAGAAAGATCCTTTCTTCCAATTCTATCCATCTAGGCCATGAAACTTAAATGTTATCTTTCAGGTGATAGAGAGCCATAAAACTCTTTAACCTTAACTTTGTGAGGATCCTTTGGCAATATGGGACAGACTAAATGTGTTTTCCAAAGATGGCCACAACCATACTTCCCATCCTACAGCCTCTTCTGCAGTATGACCTTGTCACATCCTCATTGAGTGGCAGGTTAAATTCTCCTTCCTTTGAATCTGGGTAGTCTTAGTGACTCACATGTAAGGTCACCAGATTCAGCAAGTGACAAAACTGGTTGCCCAGTTAAATTTAAAATTTAGATACACAGTGATTATTTGTATGTGATGTCCCATGCAGTGTATTTTATCTGGAAATACTATGGTCATGTAACTAATAGAATGTGACAGAGGAGACACACATGACTTTAAGATTATGTTAGAAGAAGCCTTAAGCCTCTGCCTTGATCTCTTGGAACATTCACTATATTGATGGATGCTCCCTTATGGAAGACATCAGCCATGCTGTGGGAAGCCCAAACCAGTTAAAGACAATATCTGAGTTCAGCCTCTGATTTGTCCTTGCCCAGGCACCAGGCATGAGTGAAGGTGCCTGAGGAGCAGGCTTTCCAGTGAAACTTTTTCTATGATGGTGGAAATGTTTTATATCTGTATTGTTCCATATAGTAGACACTAGCCACATGTGGCTGTGGAGGCTTAAAATATAACTAGTGCCACTGAGTCATTGAATTTTAAATTTCACTCATTTTTAATTAATTTAAGTTCATATATATATATGGTATTATGATGCAGAGAGAAGACACCCCAGCAGTGCCCTGTCCAAATTCCTACCTCACAGAATCCAGGAGTGTAATAAAATGGTTGTTTTATGTTGCTAAGTTCTGCAGCAATAGATAATTAGAGCAAAGTGAAATGTGCTAAGAAGAAATAAGTAGAGGAAGTCTCCAAGCTGGAAGGCCCCAGGTCCAGTAAGTGAGTAAATGGTAAGAACAGCCCCAGGGCACTGTAGCCTAAGGACCAAGAAAAGGTTCAGGACCTATCACCTATAGTTAAATAGGGTCCTCCATGTCCTGATGCCCAGGAAAGGCCTCAGGCCTGGATGGGTGGAAGATCGCCCTGTCCAGGTGCTACCTCTTAGCAGCAGTGAGGTTTCAAGTCATTGTTGACTTTAGGACTCAATTTCCTAACCTAAACACTGGGGCTTAAATTGAGACAGAAGAGAGGGACCCATCTCCCCTTTAGGTGCAGGGTATCCATTATTGTTAATACACTGTTAAGACTAATAGTAGCATTAATGAAAAGCTGCTGCTGCTGCTGCTGCTGCTGCTGCTGCTGCTGCTGCTGCTGCTTCTTCTTCTTCTTCTTCTTCTTCTTCTTCTTCTTCTTCTTCTTCTTCTTTTTATTTTTTAATTCTTGCTGTAAGTGCTCCTTCTGCTGCTTATTTTTCTGCAAGGAAGCACTGGTGTTGGGGAACAGGGTGATCTGATTCCTCCATTGACAGCTGCTGGGCTGTCCCTTGTGGCTCTAGCTGTTTTGAACAAAAGAACTGTTGTCCAGTGGGGCCGCCCTCACATCTGCACCTACCATTGTGCATACTGCGCAGGCATTTGGAGGAAGCTATGGAACTGCCACTATTTGCTACAGCTCCTGGGGTGTAGCCCCAGGTCAACCTGTCTCATGCAGCTGGTGCTGAACTTTTCCAGCAACCATTTCCATCCAGACCAGAAGGGGAACACTTGTTCTGGTGACCTAGAAGTGGGATTGTTGTGATGAGTGCCAGGGGACAATGCTATGGTTGGTGTAAACACAACCTATATTTGCATGACAGAGTCACTGTGACTGGTACCAATGCCCCCTCTCTGGCTGCGCAGGAAGGATGTTCAGTCCCTTGAGGAGTGAGCTGAGAGACACTCCCCCAGGCTCTCTCCCCTGGTGTTGCAACAATAGGCCCAATAAATGCCTTCTTGCAAGTGTTCTTTCTGCCTACCTTGGGTAGCATGGCTGAGCTGATAACACAAAGAAGAAAAGGCAGCAGGAGTGGTGAAACAGTGGGGAGGGTGATGGTAGAGGCTGTAGAGATGACGGAGGGGAGGATGAGGAGGTAGCAGCTCTGCTCCCTGCAGCCTGCTCACTGGCAGTGGCCCTGGGCCCACCCTGGCTACAGCTGGCACCCAAAAACCACTTCTCTGCTGCCTGGAAAGAGGGGAGGTGGGTCCTCCATTCCTTTAGCTCCTGATCACTTGTAGCAGGTACGTGGGGGAGGGACCATGAAATCTGTGGCCTTATAGGAGTTGTTGTTGTTGTTGTTAGGTGCCAATGAGTTGGGTCTGACTCATAGTGACTCTTATTGGATTTGCAATGGCTGATTGTTTTGGGATTGCTTTGAGAGTGGATTGCAACATCCTTTTCCCATCACAGGGGTAGGCCCTAATAACTAAATAACAAGCTATCAGGCATTGACAGCCAAACAGTCAACAGCAGAATAGCAAAAGCAGCAGAAGGGCAGTGACTCCTGTCTCCCAAATGACAGTGACAGTGGCTGCAAACCACTGAACATTTCCAGAAGAGTGACCAGGGCAGCAAGAAGAGGGATGGTGGAAATAAGGAAAAGGTGAGAGTGGGTAGAAGGCTAAGGCTGAAGGGCAGAGGGTTGTGCAGAACTAGTAGGGAGAAACTGTAGGCCCTGGTCACTAGAAGAGTTTGAGAGAACTGTCAAATCTTTTGGATGAGGAGCTCAAATGCTCTGGACTCAGGAGTTGTAACACTGGCTGCTCTCAGGGCTGAGGATCCTGACAGTTTGGCCTGCCTAAAAGCTGCAATGCCAGTTGCTACTGAAGGTTAAGGATTCCCATCTCTTCAACCTGCATAAGAGCTGTAATACTGGCTGGCTGAGGATTCCTGACTCCTCAGCATACAAAATGGATATAACACTAAGGGGTGTCACTTGCTCCTGCCATTCCAACGCACTGCTGCCACTCTACTTCTGCCAAGTGCCAAGAGACAACTGCTCTCTTTTTTTCTTTCTCTCTCTCCCTCCCTCCCTTCTTCCTTCCTTCCTGCCTTCTTTCTTTCTTTCTTTTCTTTCTTTCTTTCTGGTACTTGGGGATTGAATCCAGGGCCTTGCACATCCTTTGCAAGTGCCCTACCACTGCTCTACCATTTTTTAAATTTTTTAAATTTTTAGTCAGGGTTTTGCTAAGTTATGCAGACTGCCCCTAGCCTCTAACTCATCATCCTATTGCCCCAGCCTCCCAAATTGCTGGGAGCCTGAGAGGGTGTCACCCACTTCACTCTTCAAGTGAACTGAACAGCCTTCTTATATAGCCAGATAGAGGGCACTGGTACCAATTACAGGTGTGTTCCATCATGCCTGGCCACAACTGCTTTCTGAGACCAGCATTTGAAGGGCTCCTTTTTCCCTACCCATGATTTCTCTCCAGGTAGAGCCAAGGGACCCCACCCAGCTGATTGGTGACAAAATTACCTACCTTGGCTGGCTTAGTGTGTGGTTGGAAGATCCCACGAGCCCATGGTGAGAGGAGATACTGTTTGTTCATCACACTAGAATCAATTTCTCTTGTACCTGCTCAATTTTCAGCTCTGCAACAGCCTTTCAAGCTGACAATAGCTTTAAAATAGATTTAAACATATCAGTGATAGGAATGCTAAACTCTCTTTAAACACACATTGGCCTTGTGTTCCTATGGAAAATTGCCAACTGCACCAGAAAAAAAATCAACCTTTTGTGAGTACAATTTAGAAGAAATCTTACTATTAAAAGAAACCTCATTGTTCATTGCTTTTGTGGGTATCCTGTGTGGACTTTTAGCTCAGAGTTTCATGTTTCTCTGAAACAGGTTTCCCATGACAATCATTCAGGTGGCCTTGGAGAGGAAGGCCCTCTTGCTAGTTTTAGGGCCTGGGCATTCATGAGAGGGGATCAATCCTCTCTTTGATGTAGGGGTTGTCAGGGAGTTGTTGAAACCAAATTCTGACCAACAGGAAGAGTGAGCTTGGGCAAGATTTCTAGAGAAGAGCCTATAAAATGCATGTAGTCAATGCACCCTGGACTTCAGGAAGGAAGATTTCAAAGACATTCCAGAGAAAGATAGGCCTGGCCCCATATTCTGAATAGAAAGAGTAGGGGCTTCAGCATGAGATAAACATAGATTTGAATCCTGGGTCTACCACTTGCAACTTCAGTGATCCTCTGAGACCCAGTTTATTCATCAGTGTAAGGGGTATGATACTTACCTCTGAAGATATTGTGAAGAGTAAATTAGGACACAACACAGATGTTTAATCATTTAAAATAAATATCAATATAAATATCACAATCCTCAATACATAATGAAGTAATTCAAATAGATATTCAATAAATGAGTAAATGTTTGGTGACTACCAATACAGCTTAGGAGGATGGAGCTTAGGAGGGATGGTGGTGGTGTTTTGTTGTTAGGTGCTTTCAAGCAACTCTATGTACAATGGAATGAAGCACTCCCTGAAACACTGCCATTCCCGGCACTATGTCAGTGCTTCCTTGGTATTCATAGGAAGGTTGGGGGGTTGTAGAAAACGAAATGGGACAATGCAGCAGAAGATCATTTTGGTGATGAGGGAAAAGATGGGCAGCAAAAGTGATCATAAATCAAATAGGAACATGTAACTGCTTTTCCACCTACAAATAAGCAATGGTAAAAATGAGTAGAAGTATCCAGTGTTGAAGGAAGTTTGTGGGCTTAGGTTCCCTGACCCTTCTTGGTGGGTAGATAAATCACATTGACTGCTGGGGCCAATTTGACAAATTCATAATGTCTTAAAAATCTAACAGTCCTCCTTCTTGAAATTTATTTAAGGGAATAATTAGAAAAGTAAACCAAGAGGAATATTCTTGACTGCTGTTGATAAAGAGTGAAAAACTGAAAACAGCCTGAATATCCAACAATAATAAGTTGGGACTAAATCATTGTAACTGTGTGGCAGAATATATGTAGCCACAAATATATACAATACCAAGCTATATTTATTGACATGGGCTTATATCTAAAATGTAAATTGCAGGCAAGAAATAATATAAGTAGTATACTATCTCTTTTTTAAAAGTACATATTTATGTAAAAATAGAGCTGGAAAAATATCTGCTATAGTTTGAATGTGTCCCCCAAAATTCATGTGTTGGAAACTCCACCCCAATGTGGAGGTGTTGGGAGGTGGAACCTGTAAGAGGTGTTTAGGTCTTGAGGACTCTTCCCTCATAAATGTGTTAATATCATTATTGTGGGAATGATCTGTTATTCAGCTTTCTGTTATTGTAACAAATACCTTAGATGAACCAACTTAAAAAGAAGAAAGGTTTATTTTAGCTCACAGTTTCAGAGGTTTTAGCCTATGGTCATTTGGCCCCATTGCTTCTGGCCTGTTGTGGCATAATGTGTCATGTAGGGAATGCATGATGGAGAAGACCTGTTCACTTCATGATTCCCAGAAAGAGAAAAAAGAGAGAAGACAGGATGAGTGTCTCAATATTGCCTTCAAAGTCATGACCACAATGACCTAAGTTCCTTCCACTAGACCCCCCATCTCCTAAAGGTTTTTCCACCTCCTAATAAGGCACAGGCTGGGGACCAAGCCTTCATCACATGGATCTTTAGCAGACATTCAAGATCCAAATTATAGCAGATGGGTTCCTTATGAAAGAATTAATTTAGTCCCCTTTTGTCTCTCTCTCTGGCCCTCTTACCCTCTGCCATGGGTAGCAAGATAGCAAGAAGACCTTTTTCAGATGCCAGCCCCTTGATCTTGGACTTCCCAGCCTCCAGCACTGTGAGCCAGTGAATTTCTGCTCATTATAAATCACCCAGTTTGTGACATTTTGTTATGGCAGCAAAAAATAGACTAAGACAATCTCTACCTAAACATTTATTGCTTGTGATTGGTTGTTGGGTAGGAATGATTTGCTTTCAGTTGAGTATACAGAAGTTCATATACCATAAACTTCACTATTATTTATTTACTTATGTGTCTGTTTGTTTATGTTTTTTGACACAGGGCCTCCTATGTAGCCCAGGCTGGCCTTGAACTCACAATCCTCCTGCCTTATCTTCCCAAGTGCTGAGATTACAGATGTACATCTCCACGTCTTTGCTACTTTACTTTGCTTTACTTTGCTACTTCAATACAGTCGTTCTTAGTATGTTCACCATAATTTGATTTCAGAATGTGTTCATTACCTGAAAAAGAAACCCCACATCCATTAGAAGTTGCTCCTCTCCCCAGTCTCTGGAAACCATTAATTTACATTCTGTCTCTGTCAGTTTGCTTATTTTGTAAATTTCATGTAAATGGAGTCATATAATATGTGACCTTTATGGAGTCATACAATATGTGACTTTTGTGTCTGACTTCTCTTAGCTTAATGTCTTCAAGATTCATCTACATTGTAGTATATGTCAGTACGTTTTAATTTCTTTTGTTTCTTACAGTCCTGAGGCGGGTTGGATAGGGGCGCAGATTTGAACCTAGAACTTCATACTTGCCAGGCAAGTGCTCTGCCATTGAGCTGCATCACAGGCCCCTTTTATATTTTTCATTTTGAGTTGGGGTCTTGATAATTGCACACGCTGCCTGCCACTAGTCTCAAACTTGTGATCCTCCTTCCTCAGCCCCCCGTGTTGCTGGGATTACAAGCATGCATCATAGTGCCTGATGGGGCTTTCTTTTTATTGCCAAATAATATTACATTGTGTGGGTATGCCACATTTTATTTGTCTGTCCATCAGATAAGGGACGTTTGGATTTTTTCCACTTTTTGGCTATCATGAAAAATGTTGCTATGATTTTTTTTTTTTAAAGATAAGTGTAGGGAAAAATTGAGAGGAAATTGGCAAAAACTCCCAAACTGGGAAAACAGCTTTTGAATATCTGGTTTATAAATTGGAAATCTAGGGAAAATGAAAGTAACTTGGTTGCACATTTGTACAAAACCCTTCCTGATTGGACAATTGGACTGAAAGCTGATTGGCTCAGGCCATTCCGTGGGCGAACTATATAAGGAGCTGCGCTTTGGCAGCTCAACCCCTTTTTTCGCCTTCTCGCTCGTTCCTGCCTGGACCACCGATGAGGAAACGCCTCTCCCGCTGCTCTTCCCCCCGCCCCACCTTTGGTGAGGAAAGAAAGCTCTCCCGTTGCAATTATCAACAAGGAAAAGAACCTGCTCTCTGTCTGATCACTGACGAAGCAACAGCTGTCTCCTCGTGACCACCGAGAGGACCAACACAGGTGTTTGCCACTGGAAGGTAAAAGCACCTGAGGCTTTTCCTTTCTCTGTCTCCGCCGGGGTCCTGAGGGCCGCAGGAGTCCGTGCCCCTCACCCGAGGATCCCGAGTGAACTGTGTTTAGTATCTGTGTGCGCAGTGGCACCGCCCGTCTGAACCTCCAGGCCAGACCGGGAGGTGCGTGCCCCACAATAAGGTCTTGTTCTGTAGTCCAGGCTGGCCTGGAACTTGCAATCCTTCTGCATTCATCTCCTGAATGTTGGGAATCCAGGCATCCTCCACCACACCCAGCTTTCAAGTATAAGATTTATGTGAACATTATTTTCAATTCTTTTGATATTTAAAAATGGAATTGCCTGATCATATGGCAATGTACATTTAACTTTTAGAGTCATCCCCAAACTGTTCTCCACAGCAGTTGCACTATTTTATGCTCCCACTAGCAATACAGAAGATTTCCAATTTCTCTACATTCTCTCCAATGCTTGTTAAACTTTTTGGGATTTTTTTGATAATAGCCCTGCTACTGGACATGAAGTAACATCTCTGAAGTGGTTTTGATTTGAATTTTTATAAATACTAATGATGTTTTGCTTGAGCTTATTGGTCATTTACTGATGTTTGGAGAAATGTCTACTGTAGTTCTTTGTCAGTGGGATTTTGGTTGTTTTTCTTTTTCCACATTTTTGATGGAAATTTAAAAGCAAGAGTTGCGTGTATAATAATGAATAAAAATCCGGGCTCGGTGATGCACACCTGTAATCCCAGAGGCTCAGGAGGCAGAGGCAAGAGGATCGCAGGTTCGAGACCAGAGGCAGTCTGTGTAACTTAGTGAGACCCTGTCTCAAAAAGTAAAAAATGGGCTGGGGGGTGCAGTTCAGTGGTCCAGCACTTGCAGAGCATGCAAGCATGAGGACCTGGGTCCAACCCACAGTACCACACACACACACACACACACAAATAATAAATAAATAAATAAATAAATAAATAAATAAATAAATAAATAAAAGAACCAGAATAGAGGCTGGATATGGCTTCACAGTGGTCTCTCCTGCAGCCCTTCATAGGCAGAGCCACTAACTTAGACCTTAGCTACCCCATGGTACACATAGTACATACCCACTTGGCCCAATGTGACTCTTCTGGAAGGGCAGGTCTCCTCTGACCCTGGGTAAGGGCCCCGTTATTAGGAGGAAAATATCTTTAGAGGTGAATCCTGATTATAGAGAGAAGATTTAGAATTTGACAGAGGGATTCTGGGTCAGACCTTGGAGCGTGTGAGCAGCTGGCCCAGGTAGGAGTTAGGTAGAAGGAGGTTGCCCTAAGGCACAGGGTCCTGTCCCAGCCCGGCAGAGCTTGGGCCTAATGTGGGTCTGATGTGGGCCATGCTCTCAAAAACAGGGAAAGCATTTTTCCTTCAGTTAGAACTCTCATTTTGAAAACATCCTGCAATAACTGTTTATTTTGTCTGTAATGGGTCCCCACATTTTCCTTTTGATGTAAGCTGACCTCAGCTGATCTGGCTATTTGGCAATCCTCAGGTATGAGATCAACCAACAATCATACTAATGTTCTACTGAGCTGTTTGCTTTACCAAAAGCAAGTCTGTGATCAAAGTCCACCAAATTCAGGCTGCTTTCCTGTAAACAGGCCCAAAGACAGTGCTCATGATTTGTTCTGGAAGTCTGGCTCTCTGCCCTAAGAGTCCCAGAGAGGATTAGAACATCCTCTCTGAGGTGACTGTCACACTCTCCTGACCCCAGACTCTTGGGTGAAATGCAAGGCACAGGTCCAAAGGTCCTAGGCCTTGAAGTCTCAGGGATGGTTAGACAGCAGGAGCCTGCTAAAGGCTATATCCTAATTCTCTGGATTATCTTCACAGCTTTGATATAAATCAGCAGCTTATTCTAAAACAAAGCCTATCATAAAAATATGAACAAAAGATCTATCTAGACACTTCACAAAGGAAGATATATGAATGCCCTATAAACATATTAAAAGGGTCTTGACATCATTAGTGCTATGGTTTGGGTTTTTTACCTACTTGATAAAAATAAAGTCTTTACCTCTCTGGGCAGGGGAACCCCTGGGACTTAAGCTTGGTTATCCATTAGGAGGAAGAGGAGGAGGGTCCACAGCCCAGAGAACAAGGGACGGATAGTTGCTTGGCCTAATTGTTCTGTTGGACTGCTGTAGGGATGTTGTTCTCCCCAAAAATAAAAATGATGGGGCCTGATGTCCAATGAGGGGGAGATGGCTTCAGAGGGTGGTTAGTGTGTGTTGGTCAAGTGTGGTGACCTTGTAAGGATGGTGTTCATGGCAGGCAGCCAGGAACTTCTGAAACAGATGACATGACACCTCAGTGTCCTGGCAATGTGCCCAGGCTGTCTGAGGCCAGCATGTCACCAGCTGAAATGTGTATGGTTACAGGAGATAGGGCACAGGGTGGGATGACTGCATGGGTGATTCAGAAGGTTTGAACCCAAACAAATCCTGGCTTTGGGGCAGTAGAGGGAAGTGGCAGCACCAGGGGATGGAAGAGTTGGTCCATAACACTGACTCAATTTCAGAAGGTACCAAGCTCCACCCAGCCTCTGGCATCTACCTGCTTGTGGATGGAAATGGCCTTGTTACAACATACAAGCTGCCCACCTCCCAGGATTTCTAAGACATGTTTGGCCTTTATGTCTTGGCTTTCCTAGAAGCCAGACATATAATAATTTGGATACATTTTAGTTTGAAAATGCAAAAACACCCTTCTAGCTGCTTTTTCCTTTTCCTTTCAGAGCCAGAATGATATAGCAGGAGAGCGTAGTTCTCAAGTCAAATGAAAAGTGCTTTTGTTTATGGAGATTAAAAAAATTGTCAAGGAGCCAAGCCTCATCTCTAAAAAGACAACGTGAAATGGGCTGAGTCCTGCTTAATAATTCAGAGACCCGACCAAACTGACAAGGAGCTAGAGTGAATTATCTGATATACCCACACCCTTCTTTTTTTTTATCAGCTTGCAAACATCCTGGTTGGCACTTGGCTGGAGATAAACAGTGACAAATAGAGCTAAATCATTCATTCATTGAACAAAATCTTCATGACTGCTTACTATATACCAGACAACCACCGTGTGTGCTGAGGATTCACGCTGCAGTAAGGCAAATGCCTCTCTGCCCCATGGACCTCAGGATCTATATCATGGTTCTCAAACTGTAAAGTGCACTAGGCTTCCCTGGACAACTTATTAAAACACAGATTTCTGGGCCCCACCCCTGGAGTTCCAGTTCAGTAGGTCTGGGTGGACTAAGAATTTTCATTGCTGAAAAGTTCCCACGTGGGCTGTGCTGCCGGGCCAGGGACCACGTCTGGAGAATCCCTGGGGTCGGCAGTCATTCCACCTAGCCATTTGCACCTTGTGGCAAAATGTGGCTCCCACGCTTTCACTGGAGACTGGACCATGTTACTAACAGCTGGAACTTATCACCTTTAGAGCTGTGGCCATCCTGGGCCTCACCCAGTGAAGGCAATCAGTATCTTTAAGGCACAGAGACTCTGAGGGAGTGTGTCCAGGGAGGAGGAGGGATAGCTTTTGAGAGATCTTTGTTGACTTCCCTGCACAGGGAGGCCTTGTTTCACCTCCCGCCCAGTGCCAGTATACAGCGCTGGGGGTCGTGGTCTGGGCTGCGGTACAAGAAAGATCCACGGTTTCACCTTCTCTCCACCTGGAGCTTCTGCTGATCTCTTCCTGTTACATTCTATCACCACACAGCTCACTGCCCTTCCACTTTCACAACCAGGGCAAAAGATGAGAATCCAGCTGAGCCCTTGTGACCTTTGCCACCTGAGTGGACACAGAGGCATCCCATATAAGTATGCCAAATTACAGATCATCTTGTGAGTCAAAATCTGCCAAAATTAGTTTTTTTCCCCTGAACAGCTTTATTTTATTTTATTTGTTTTTTGAGATAGGGTCTCGCTAGGTAGCCCAGGCTGGTCTTGAACTTAATCCTCCTGCCTTAGCCTCCAAAATGCTGGGATTATAGATATTGTGCCACCACAATTGGTTCTAACTGCCTTGTTGTTGTTGCTAGGTGCCATTGAGCCAGGTCTGACCTATAGCGACCCTATGTAAAACATAGGGTTTTCAATGGCTGATTGTTTGGGATTGCTTCAGGAGTGGGCTGCCATGTCTTTCTCCTGTTTTTACAGTGCTGGGAATTGAAACCAGGGCCTCCAAGGCTACAGAGCAGCACTCTACCAACTAAGCAAAACCCCAGCCCTAATTATTGAGATATAATTCATATACCATACAATTCACCCATCTAAAGTGCACAATTTAGTGGTTTTAATACAGACTTGTGCAATCATCTTCACAATCAATTTTAGAATATTTTCATCACTCAAAAAAGAAACTCTGTGCCCTGTAGGCCACAAATTCCCCAACCGTCCCTGAGCCCTAGGCAACCATTAATCCATTTTCTTTCTCTATACGTTTGCCTATTCTGGACATTTGATATAAGTGGAATCATATTCTATGTGCTCTTTTGCAACTGGCTTCAAAATTATTTTTAACGGAGAAATATGACAACTTCCATTTGAGTCCAAAAACTGATTGGTGGAAACACAAGTGGGGGCAGATCGTTTAGGAGTGGTCACTTAACCTCAGAGCCTCATTGTCTCAGGGTGTTAATTCCCACTCACAAGGCTGTGGTGAGGCATGCGGGACCAGTACTGGTCAGGTACCTCACTGCTCAGGGTAGGGGAAACTTTCTAATGAGAAGAAGCCACCCAGTGAAAGAATGCCACCTCTCAAATGCCCTCAGATCAAAGTAATCACATTACGACCTAGTGGCATGCTGTGGCTTTTGAAAAGTTGAGCTAAGGCTAAATGAGAGGTATTTTCCCTGCCTCTTGTACAGAAGGTTCTGTCTGGGTGCCAAAGTCAGCAAAGCAGTCCTCCCAGCTCTTTCTCACTGAAGACATTCAGAAACTTTCAGCCCCTTTGAGATGGCTCCTGTTGCCTGGAAATAGAAGAGACTCCCTGGGTCTTCTAGGGACCTCTGTCTCCTCTGTATGCCCAGATTCCTCCTGTCTGTTGCCCTAGTGTCTCCAGATTTCCTGAAGGCCCTGGACTGCCTGCTGCCTGTACCAAGGCAGATGGCTTCTCCCCTGCTCCAGGAGAGCTGGTTGTTTCTGTGACCACAGCTGCTATGACCACTGCTGCTGCTGTTGTTGTTAGGTGCCATTGATTTGGTCCAACTCATATGACCCTGTGTACAACACAATGAAACACTCCCTGACACTGCCATGCCTGACACTATGTCAGTGCATATCCGCTATTCATAGGGTTTTCAATGGCTGATTTTTTGGGATTGTTTTTTGCTGCTGCTGTTGTTGTTAGGTGCCATTGATTTGGTCCAACTTGTATGACCCTGTGTACAACACAATGAAACACTCCCTGACACTGCCATGCCTGACACTATGTCAGTGCATATCCGCTACTCATAGGGTTTTCAATGGCATATTGTTTTGGGATTGTTTTGGGGAGTGGGCTACCAGGTTCTCTCATTTTTGTGGTGCTGGTGATCAAACCAGAGCCTCAGAGTGCACAAAGCAAGCAATCTACCAACGAAGCTAAACCCCAGCCTCAAATTTAACAACCTGTGTGAAGTTTCACCACCAGGACCCATTCCTGCTCTGTTCAGATCCCTGTTTGTCCCAGTAGGATGCACCGTGGCAGGCCTGGAACCCAGGTTGGTAAGTATTCCTCTGCCCTAGCTGGGGAGGTGGCTCTTTTTTTTTCTTCAGTACTGAGGAGTTGAACCCAGAGCCGCATGCATGCTAGGCAAGTGCTCTGCCACTGACCTGCACCCCCGGCTCTTTTTTTATTTCTTATTTTGAACCAGAGTCTCCCTAAGTAGCTCAGGCTGCCTCTGGCCTTGAACATGTGATTATAGGCAGGTGCCACAGGGCCCAGCAGTAGGCAATTCTTCCAATGGTCTCTTTTCCTGGATCAAAGTGAGATAGGTATGCCAGGAGCCTGTCTGGAGGGAGTGATGTCCCCAGGATCCTGCTCTGCCTCATCCACATACTCAGGTGTAGAGCTTCACTCCCCTTCCCCCGGATCACATCCATGGTCTGGGGCTTTCATGACTATTGCAGAACTGAAGTCCTGCCCTCTGCCATGCTGAGCCCTCCTCGGCAGGGAGTTCAGGTCTGGAGATACACGGACCTGGGGCAGGGGGTGGCAGGGGGAGAAGTCTGAGAAGGGCGTGGAGGAGGGAGGGGAATGGGAACGTTCGTTTCTTGGTCTGTGTCCAATGAGGTGTGAATCGTGCGTCCCAGGGGAGGAATTGGGTGACAGCTAGAGAACAGGGACAGTCATTTCATCTGTAGGTTGAGGTAAAGGCTGAAGAGAGGTGCTCTTATACGGGTCACTGTTGGACTTACAACCTCCCCACCCACCTCTAATGCGCTCAAGGTGTGGGGAGGCAGCCAGGAAACAGAAACCACATTTTTCAGCCCTGATGCAGGCCCTGGGTTCACCAGCTTGAGAGGCCTGAATTATTAAGTTCTGGGAGAGAGGCTGGGTGGCATGAATGCCAAGGGGGAACAGTCAGCTCCTCCCTCTTCTGTTCACAGCCATGGCAGAGGAGCAATTCAGCTGCTCTCTGTTCCAGCTGCCCCAGTGTGACCAGAACTGCTGGTCTTGGAGGGGCCGCACCAGGGCTGCCCTCCCACCCCCAGAGTCTCAGGGCCCCTCGTGGACTGGATCACTTCCCTCTCCTAGCCCTAAGCTCCCCTGCTGCATACATTTTTAGCATCCTCCATCCTGCAAAGCAGGTTCATTTCTTTCTTGTCCCCCAAGGAAGACCTGCAGCTGCAGAGGAGCTGTGGTTTCCAGAGCCTCGGGTTCTATGGGGCTGGTCACAGAGGCCACCCAAACTCAGATGCTGTCCTTGGGGAGCTGGCTGGCAAGACCCTCTCCTACCCAGCCAGAGGTATCCACTCCCAAGTCTGTTCTGGGCTTCCTCTGGAGTCTCCTCAGAGTACATTGGGTTAATGAACCCTCATAACTGTCCCATTTCCAATGTCTGGAAAAGAGCAGAGAGACCCTCCTGAAGGGCTGGAGATTATAATGTTGCCATGAAACCTAGAGAGACAGATGCCAGGTCCCACCCTTTGGCAGCTGCAATGCATCAAGAATCCTGGAGCAAAAATGAGCCCAGGGGGCCTGAGGATGATTCAGGTGGTTTATGAATTCAGGAACCCCTTCCTGGTTTTTCCTTCCTGCAGTCCTTCTCAAAATGGCCATATTGCTGAAAAATACCAATGTTCTACCGGCACAAAGACAAGCTAGCTACCTTAGGCACACAGAACATCCCTGGAACTCTGCTTTTTGATGGCCGGGCTCAATATATCCTCCCTGGGCAGAGCTCTGGGCTTCACATTCACATTTCCTTTCATCTGGATAGGAAGGAAAAAATTTTTCCAAGACTTGGAAATGCGACAAAGATTCCTGCAGGCTCTTTGAGTCATGCTAAATTGGACATCGGCTAGTAGACCTGCCTCAGAGAATTATCTAATTTTCTTTTCTTTTTTCCCTTTATTGATAAATGTTGTTGTTGGTGGTGGGAAATCACCTAATTTTATAACAGTATAACCTCTGTCTAACTTGCTATTTGCAATTGATTAAAATATTTTACAACTATTTTGGGGGGTAGGAGGAGTGTAGGCTTAAACAGGGTCTCACCGTGTAGTCCACGCTGGCCTAGAACTGTCCATCCTCCTGCCACAGCCTCCAGAATACTGAGATTACAAGTGTGTGCCTGGCTTATTTTACAACTTTATAAGGAAGGGATAGATAGCTTATAGCTATGAAAGCTTCTTTCATAGTGATACAAACAAAAGTGTCTTAGTCAAAAGGCTAAGATTTTATTTTATACAAGGTAATTTGTTGTTGTTAGGTACCATTGAGTTGGTATCTGACTCATAGTGACCCTATGGACAACAGTTAAAACACTATTGTCAGTGCTTCTGTGCTATTCATAGGGTTTTCAATGGCTGATTGTTTTCTGGGAGTGGGTTGCCAGGTCTGTCTCCCAAGCCTACAGCATCTGGTGTTCCCAGGAAAATCCAAGTACTAGCCAGGCCCGACCCTGCTTAGTTTCTGAGATCTGACAGGATTGGTCGCCATCGTGATATGGCTGCAGGCCAAGGTAATTTAGCAATCATTATTTTCATATGCTTTCCTTTGGTGATTGTAACTACTTCACTATCTCTTATACTTTTTTTTTTTTTTTTTTTTTTTTTTTTGGTGGTGGCGGTGCTGGCTATCAAGCTCTAGGTCTTCTATATGCTAGACAGCACTCTACCACTGAGCTACATCCCTAGCCCTTCTTATGCTTTGTTGAACTTTTTTTTTTTTTGCATTCTACTGGCTCTCTTATTCACTAATTTTTTTTTTAATCTGGGGGATTGAGCGCAGAGCTTCTTAAGTGCTAGGCAAATGCTCAAGTACTGAGCTACACCTTCAGCTCCCTTTTTATTTTTTTATTTTGAGACAGGATCTTGCTAAGGTGCATAGGCTACCTCTGGCCTTGAACTCGTGATCCTCCTGCTTCAGCTTCCAGAATTGCAGGGATTACAGGCATGTGCCAGGATGCTCAGCTAAATACATTTTGATACATGTCCATTCTGAGACAGGAAGATCCCGGGTTTGAGGCCAGAGGCAGACTGTGCAATTTAGCAAGACTCCATCTCAAAATAAAAAATAAAAAAGGGGCTGAGGTTGCAGTTCAGTGGTAGAGCACTTGCAAAGTATGTACAAGGCCTTGGGTTCAACACCCAAATGCTACAAAAATAAATACATAAATAAATAAACAAACAAATCACTCCCACTGTAACAACTTTAATCCATTCATCAGGGCAGAGCCCTCATGACCTAATCACCTGTTAAAAGTTCTACTTCTCAACATTATTGTGTTAGGGATTAAGTTTCCAACAATGAACTTTGGGGACACATTCAAACCATAGCAGAGTCCATCTTAGTCTAAACATGGATTCACTTCTGCTTTAAGATGTTCTTTTCCAAAGAAATTCAACCCAGTACACATTTAGATGGAGTAGGTTTTCATTTAGTTCAAACACCTTATTGTAAGTTGGATTGCCATCTCCTGTGAGTAACACTAAGGGAGAGCAGGTGACTTGTGATGAGAAGTGGATCCCTTAAAAAAAGCAGCCAGGGTTGGCCATGTAGCAGAAGCTCCTCTGACCAAGGCTATGCTTGAGGGAAAGGGCATGAGTTGACATACCCAAATGGGATTTCTGGTATCACTCTGGGAGAAGTGAGGAGAACTTTAAGGACTGAGTATAAGACCCTACCAGAATGTGTTTATAGCTCTAGAGGAAAAAAGACAAAGGTGACTCTGACCTGTGAAAAGTGTGCCCATGGGAGCAAAAAGTTCATTCTACTGTAGAAAGCTGTGTTTTGAAATTGTTAGGGAAGTCTTTTGAATGTATCCCTGGGTGAGTGATGGTGATTGAAGACTGTGGACCCACCTCTGGGTGGAGTAGGCCATAAGAAAACAGGAAGAGCAGAGCAGGAGTGGTCCTTTTGGCACTTTATAAACGTGCTGTGCAGGCTGTGCTCTGCCACACTTAAACAAACACTGATAGACATCAACAACAGATCTTTCCAGCAAGTGGCAGCCAAGGCTTGCATCCTAACAAAGTCAGACTATCACGAAGGTTTTCCAATAGAGGGGGGTCCAGTGTCCTGATTCTTGGTGTTTATTGGGAACAGGTACACAATATGGGGCAGTGGTGACCACGGTGATATCCTCTCACTGACCACAGAAACCTGGGAGCTGTGTTAATGGCTCCCACCAGCAGTGAGGTACCAAGTCAGCAACGTGGCCTTGGTAATGGCCAAGTTGTCCCTTGTGCAAAACATGCTGCCAATCCATTGGAGCACAGAGAATGGCCCGGAGAAAAGTACAGGAAGAC
Organism: Pedetes capensis; assembly: GCA_007922755.1. Classification (NCBI taxonomy): domain Eukaryota; kingdom Metazoa; phylum Chordata; class Mammalia; order Rodentia; family Pedetidae; genus Pedetes; species Pedetes capensis. Next base: position 32,179 of record VMDO01018244.1, read on the forward strand.
TCTATCTGATCATCTGATGTTGATGAGATACCTGCATCCTGGGAGGGAAGGTGGGGACTAGCGGGCAGAGTCCTGGTGTTAAAAGTCTTTCTATGCACACTGTTGTTGTTGTTGTTGTTAGGTGCCATCGAGTCGGTATCCGACTCATAGCGACCCTCATGGGGTTTTCAATGGCTGACTGTTTCGGGATTGTCTTGGGAGTGGGTTGCCAGGCCCTTCTCCCACTTTTGCGGTGCTGGGAATTGAACTCAGGACCTCAGAGACTGCAGCGCAGCACTCTACCCACTGAGCTAAGTCCCAGCCCATGCACACTGTAGTTGTGACTTATTCCCTTAGGAATCTGTCTGTAGCCATGGAGAACACATTACACCAGAGCTGGCAGATACTTGTTTTAGGTCATGCTCTGTAAATGGTTTTAATTCACCGCAATGGCTTTACTGGGGCTGCCGAGGAGAATCATTGTTGTTAGGTGCTGTTAAGTTGTGTCTGGCTCATAGGGTTTTCAATGGCTAATTGTTTCGGGATTGCCTCAGGAGTGGATTGCCATGTCTTTCTCCCATTTTTGCAGTGTTGGGAATGGAATCTGGGACCTCAGAGACTGTAGAGCAGTGTTCTACCAACTGAGCTAAATCCCAGCCCAGGAGAATCACTAGCTTCCACTAAGTAAAGAACCAGTTTCTCTCCACCCAGAAGATGCCATGTACTTTCCCGTGGGAAAAGCAAGTTGAGCCCCAGTCAGTGCCTGCAATCCTGAGCACCTGCTCTAGTGACTTCTGCCCTCGGCATTTCTCAACCATAGAGCCTAGTCATTTGGGGCATATCTCTCTTCTTTGCTTGCCCAGGCCTTTTTGGACCTTGTTATCACCATTCTTGGCAACAGCTGTCAGCTGCCTTTGAAGTGAATTATCAGGGTATGACATTTACCCTAAATGAAGCCAGACCATCCAAAATATACTCTAAACATTTGTTCAAAATTTACTCAACTATTTTCATGTGGTATAAAATTTTATTAATTTTTCATTGCTTAATTCAGGATTATTTGCATGTGGTGACCCAGCCTTAGTCAAAATGCTGCTAGCTCATCCTTTTAAAATTAAAATATATCTTTTAGTGATCTTTTTTTCTTCTAATGAAAACATTACAACTTCAGTGTAAAAAAGAAGCTAGAAGATACAGATAGGCAAAAAGAAAATAAAAAAGCATCCCTAGTCCCATTCTCAGAGGTAAACACAACTTGTGACCTGATGTATGTTCTTCCAAATATTTTTCTATGAATGTGTAATATGTGAATGTTTGTGCACAAAACCTCTACATATTCATAAAGCACAAATAAGACTATGTTTAGTTATCTTAATCATGCCATTATTAGTTTCTAATATTTCTACTTGGTAAAACATTTGCCTATTTTTATTTCATTACCACCTGTTCTAGTTATTCATTTAGTTCTCTGAAGTTTTATTTAAAATCTCCTCAGGATTGTCTGTCATCTCCATATTTATTCCTTAAGTGTAAGTCTTTTTGTTTGTGGAGGCCTGAAAACTGCCTTGAGTGTTGCTGGTCTTCCTTATAGATTCTGTAATTCTTGTCTATGAGCTTATCTTCCCTGGAGTCATCTTTTGTGGGATTTCTTTCCCCTGTGCTCTGGGTTTTGGAGGGAGGATTCCAGAAAGGGAAGGTTCGGTGTTGTCCTATGGGATATAGCACTGACTCCAAACCAAGTTTTAGTCCAGTGGACCAGGACTGTAGGCTCTGTTTCCACCGACAGCTGTGCAGAGGGCTGGTGTTCAGCCACAGTCTTAAGCTGGCCCTCTTCACGGTCCTACCTTGTGGACTCATGGCTTCCTCTTGCGTGTGGGACTCATGATTCATTAAACACCAAACACAACTCATCCGCTCGGAGTCTCCCGCAGGCCTGGAAACTTCAGCTTCCATTTACACGAGGGGGGGTCCTACCTTCTGGCTTCCTGGGGCTGCATCAAGTAAAGAGGAATTGTCTTGGTGGCATGTAAATTATATAATGTAGTTAGTGCATGTACATAATAATGGATCATGAAGAAAACAAACGCTAAAAAACACATGATATTAAAAGAGCTTCACTATTAGCTGTCCTGGACAGCGGGTTGGACATGCCTGATTTATACCTTTGTTCTTGCTCTGTCCTTGGAGATTTCCCTTTTTGCTTAGAGCTTAGAGTTAACCTTTTTTTTTTTTTTTTTTTTCCCAGTGCTGGGGACTTGAACCCAGGGCCTCACACTTGCATACTTTGCAAGAACTGTACTACTGAGCTGCACCCTCAGCTCATTTTTTTTACTTTTTACTTTTTTTTTTTTTTTTTTTAATTTTTGAGACAAGGTCTTGCTAAGTTTCGCAGGCTGCCTCTGGTCTCGAACCTGCAATCCTCTTGCCTCCACCTCTCAGGAGACAGCATTTTAAATGATCTTATATTTTATTAAGCTCTCTATGTGTTTGCACTAGAAGATGAGAGCAGTTGGGGAAGGTTCACCTGGTGCTTCATATTTTTCTCTGAAATGAGATGCCAGTTATTCTCATGTTGAATGAATTGTGTCTGTGTTCCACATGTCAGTATCTTCTTCTCCGTCTTACTTTCCTTTGTATTAACTGTAATTGTCTCAAGCTTTTTGTCTAAGCCAGGAAAATTTTTAGCTTCCTTGATGTTTTTAACTTTATAGAAAAAGATCTTATTTATTTATTTTTATTAGAAATTTTTAATGTACATCATAATGTGATTCATTTTGACATGCTCTTCATTGTGACAATTTTCATATATGCAATTTGATAAACATTATTCATATAGGTTACCCCTTACCCTCCCCTATGTTTTCCCCCCCTCCCCCGCTTCCCAAAAGATCTTATTTTTATCCTCGATTTTTCCCCCTTAGCTCTGAATTTCCTTTTCATTTCATTTAGTTGATTTATTAACTCACCCTTGAGTTCTTGTTTTATTAAATTAAAAAAATACTAAATCTTTTCAAGTTAATTATATGCTAAATTGATATATTAACTGTTCAATCACTATAATTACAATTAAATGAGTATATTTAATTAAATATTAAATATTCTTATTGATTCTCTAGTGTGACATCGTCTTAAGTTTTCTTCTCTACCTTGGACAATGATTTCTTCCAGCTTGAAGGTATTTATCTTTTCTGTTGTGTTTCTTGGTTATTTTCCTTATCTTCCTTTTCCTATCCTGCCTCCTCCTCCTCCTTCTTTTTAAAATCTAGTAAATTGGCTTAGCCCCCACGTTCTCTCTTTTCATTGTGAGTGGGTTTGGTTAGACTACATGACACTTGAAAGTGTGAGAGTGAATTCCTTCAACTTCTTTTCTGCCACTGTGGTGTTCCCTCAGTACCATAGTTTGGGGTTGGGTGAGACTTCCTGCTTTACTGAGGTCTGAGGTTTTTAGGGACAGGTGAAGGACAGAGCTGGGCTCTGCTCCCTTTCCTGAAATCAGTGTTCCACACCAGGGTTCACTCCACTTAGCAGATATGGGCTGGGGCTCCTGTCCCCAAGTAGATGGAAGCCCTGGACAAAGCCAAGTCCAGCTGCTCCTTCAGGCACCTCTGACGTTGGTGATGGTGCTCAGGGACATCTCCTCTCCAGGACTTCCGTAGACTTTCCCCAGGCTGCCTATCTGCTTCTTGGCCTTTTTGTGCCAAATGGAGAGGGACTTGATGGCCCTTCTTGGGATCTTGGCCTTTGACCTTCCTCTTTCTGCGTCAGGTATGTATGAGGTGAGAGACAACTAACATTCCATTCCAGAATCCTTTGCCTCTTTCCTCTGTGGAACTAATTCCCACGTTTGGCTGCTTGTGGTTAGCTTTTGACTTTTTTCCAAAAAGCTATTTTTTTTTTTAAATACTTTATTCTAGATGGGAGGCACTTGTGTCATCTGGCTTTGCTTGGGCCATCTTTACCCAGTGTCTATGCAGATGCAGCTGTCATGAACTCCTCACAAGATCCTCAGGAGTGCAAGGTTATTGCTGCTTCCAGAGAGCTGCACCTGGTCCTCGAACAGTGGATCTTCTCATGGTCTCTTTCTGTCTCTGTCTCTATCTCTCTCTACCTCAGGATTCTAAGCTCTAGTTTCTTCATCTGTAAAGTGAGTGTATTTTATATACTATTAACTTGTGTTGAAACTATTGCTGTTGTTAGCTGCTGTCGAGTTGGCTCTGATTCATAGTGACCCTATGTAGGGTTTTCAATGGATGATTGTTTGAAGATTGCTCCAAGAGTAGATTGCCACATCCTTCTTCTATTTTTTGTCGTGCTGGGGATGGAACCTAGGGCCTCAGAGAGCGCAGAGCAGCACTCTACCAACTGAGCGAAACTCTAGCCCCTGTTGAAGCTGTACTGCCTCCACAATGAAAGTATACTTCCTTTCTACAATCAAATGTGGAAATTTCCTCCCCAGTATTTTTGAAGATTTCCCAGGGCACAGCTTCACATGAGCTACAGAAAGTCTCTCTCATGCCATCTTTCTCATCCTGCAGCCGTGATTCTGACTCTGTAGTTCAAGGGACTTGTTGACTCTGCCAGGTCTCAGGTAGAGGACATTGCCCTCCTTGATCTCCCCATAGCCCATCTGACCCCAGACTCTACTGCATAGGGGAGTAAAGAAAGCAAACTATAGGGATTAATTTCCATCCACCTCCAGAGGGGAAGTGTCTAGTCTGGTAGGGGCTACTGCAGAGGCTTGGGCCTCTGTTATCTGGTAACCTCATCTCCCAGGAATGAATGTTGAAAAACCTTACATCACATCACCCAGGAGTTGAAGGGCAGCCTAAACTCAAGAAAAAGGAATATCTGAGAACATGTGTCTAACTTGTCTGAGACAGTTCTGTTCATATACCCAGGTAATTTTTGCGTCAGAACTCATCTCTTCTTGGCCCAGAATCAGAATCTCAGCTTCCTTAAGAACAATGGTGGTAACTTGTTTCTGGCAGACTGTAAATGTTGTCTGACCCGATTAGCAATCCACTCCCAAAAGCCAGTTAACCATTGAAAACCCTATGAATAGCAGAGAAGCACTGGCAATAGGTATCTGTTGTACCTAGGGTCGCTATGAGTCATACACTGACTTGATGGCACCCAACAACAACAGCAAGTCCTGCCAGATGCAGTGGCACACTCCTCTATTCCCAGCGACTCAGGAGACAGAGGCAGGAGGATTGCAAGTTCGAAGCCAGAAGCAGTCTGTGTAACTTAACGAGAATTTGACTCAAAATAAAAAGTAAAAAATGGGGTAGAGGTACAGCTCAGCAGCAGAGTGCCTGCAAAAGCATGTGTGAGGCCCTTGGTTCAACCTCCTAGTACTGCAAAATAAAAAATAAATAAATAAAAATAAATAAATAAAAAGCCCTAGTGGCTGGCTTACAGGAAGGGGTTGCAAAGGCTGTCTTCTGGGGGCCACTCTAGAGAAGAACCATCTGCCCCCACTCCCTGAGAAGCTGGAAGCCCCAGTCCTCCCCTTCCTGCCTGGCTTTGTTGAGCTGCATGTCAACTGACGGCTCCTTCCCTCACCTACCTGTGTCTTTGTTATAGGACACCCTCACCACATGAGAAAGGCCGGAGCAGTGGGCAGCTCAAGCCAATAAAGTGTCATCCCAGCTCCCACCATCTCACCTGCCAGCACCTCAGCACATATCACCTACTGGACCAGAGTGTGTGGGAAGGGCTCAGCCAGGAGAACTCTTCCTGTTCCTGCGGTGGAGAGGCTGCTGAGGCATCACTGACCTTGTATTTGGGCAGAGAAGGAGGCCACATACTTGAACTGGTGTTTTAATGCAATGACCAGGTGAGTGCTTTAGGCCACCAAATCTGAAATCAAGAGCTACAGGGAATGAGGGGAAGTGGTGGAATCCTTTGTGAAGACAGAATTGGAAACAACTCCTTATAGCCAGAAACATCACTGTTCCAGAGGGAGACCAGAAATTGTCTTTGGGCCTGACCTCTCTTTGTTTTTGCCTTTCTTGCGTGGCTAGGGTGCTCTGCTAGCGTGGACCTTGGGTGGGTGAGGAAAGGAGCAGTCAGCCAGACACAGCTTGCCAAAGCCAGACAGGAAAGAGAGGACTGGAGTTTCTGACTTCTCTAGCCAGGGAGTGGGGGCGGATGGTTCTCACAAAGACGCCCCAGAAGCCAGCCTTATCTTAGGCACGGCCTTTGAGACCCTTTCCTGTGAGCCGGCCACCACTCACTCACACTCTCATGAACACCATGACCTTTACTAAATAGGGGCCCGGGGAAAGCCGGGGCACGCATTCCCACTTTGAAGTGTTTCATAAACCACATGGCGTCTTTAGTGCATGAGACTGACATGACTAGCCCATTGCCACCTGAGTCATTTTTTCCAGATGTGGTGAGGAGGAAGGCAGCCAGCTGGTGTCATGGGAAAAGCCCTGGATTCGAGTCTCAGTCAGATGTTGGCGAGTCATGGAGACTGCAGCTGTTGGCTGTCCCACCTCTTCTCCCTCCTCCTCGCAGTGCAGTTTCTCATCTGTGATGTGGGAGGTGAAAGGGGATTGTTCATGCCTGGTATTGTGTGCGAAGAATGCATGCACTCAGGAGCACTTAGAAGGATTATTTTATTTTGGTTTGGTTTTCAGACAAGATCTTTCTATGTAACCCAGACTGGCCTTGAACTTTGGATGCTTCTGCCTCAGGCTTCTGCGTATTGGGATTATAGGCATCCAGCACTGTGCTCAGCGTGAGAGTGATCAGAAACCCATAGCTGTCAGATACGATGGTGCACGCCTGTAATCGCAACTACTGAGGACACTGAGACAGGAAGATTGCAAATTCAAGTCCAGCCTGGGATACATAGAAACCCATGCTATGGATTTGGCAGCAGGCTGTGGGGGGGACTGTGTGCACTGGACATGGTGTTGAAGATTTGGGCTGGATCTGAGCTACTTCTTACTCATGTAAATCTTACATAATGTCTCTGGGCCTCACATGTCAAATGAATATAATCACTCTGTAACTGATTCCTGCAAGAATCAAATTAAATGAGATGAGGGTGTGTGGTGAGTGCTGTGGGATTTTGAGATTAGCATCACTTCTTACTTGATGCTAAGTTAAAGGTCTCTGATTTGGAATAATGGGGCAGAGAACATCAGAGTTTCCACAAGCCTGTTATCTTTCAAGGGAACAGAGCAGCTGCCAGTTGCCCTGGGAACCCTCACCACCAACAGACTTCCTACAGTGACTTCCCTGGCCTGCACATTGTCAGTTTCCCTTCTCAGCCTCAGCCCAGGCCGGCAGTGTAGTGGAGGCATGCAGGTTTCCTAAGCAGGGACCCTACCGAGCATGCTCTGCCTGTGACATTGCTTGCCACTCTCCCTGCTCTGTGGAAGAGGAAAGAGAATGTGGTCACATTTCTCTTTGGTTTTTCTCCTTTCTTGTTATGACTCATTTTTGTGAGTATTTCAGGCTTCTTGGCTCAGTTTTCCGCTCCCTATGTTCTCTGCAGTCTGACTCTTCCCTCTGTGCTCAGCCCACTGTCTCCAGGGCATAGATCAGGGCACCTGAGATCACCGGATGCCTAGGCTGTCTGTCACAGGCCTTTACGGGAAGGATTTGGGTGTCTCTGTGGCAGTAGACTTCACTCATTGCTGTTGTCTGTGAAGAGGTGAGGTTGCCTGTGTCTTCCCTGCCCTTCCTGACAGGAAGACAGCATGGGCTGAAATTTCTGCACTGGTGGGGCCTGGGTTTTGGTGTCCTGGTCCCAAGTTCAATCTAAAAGTCCTGGGAGTTGCCCCAGTCTCCAGGAATAACACTTCCTGTTCCCAGAAAGTCAGGACCAGCCTGAGAAGACTTTGAAACTTCCTTAGATTTGCTATTTGGACCACCTCCTATTTGTTTTCTTATAGTCATTAACTGTGGATCATCATAAAACAAAAATGGCCTGTGTACTTATTTGTTGTTGTTTAGGTGCCATCAAGTCGGTATCTGACTCATAGTGACCCTATGTACAACAGGTGAAACAGTATTGTTAGCTGCTTCTCTGCTATTCATAGGCTTCTCAATGGCTGATTGTTTTTTGGGAGTGGGCTGCTGGTTTTCTCTCCTAAACCTACAGTACCTGGTGTTCCTAGGCGGTCTCTCATCCAAGTACTAACCAGGCCTGACCCTGCTTAGCTTCCCAGATCTCATAGGATCTGATGCCACAGTGGTACAGCTGCAGGCTGTACATATCTAGGATCAACCAAAATAGATAAGACCTTGAACCTGACTAAGCCCCTTTGCCAATAAAGGTTTCTGTGGGGGGCAGCCAGGACAGCTGCCTGATGGGAAGGAGGCAGGCTTAGCTTGTGGCCTCCCTGAGGAAGAAAGAAGGGCCTGGAGCTGAGAGTCACACCTGGGTGGAGCCTGACCAGCAGAGAGGCTCCTGTGCCAGCCAAGAAGTTAGAGAGGGTGGAGAGCAGCTGCCAAGCATACATAGTTCTTCTAGGAGTGGTCCTGAAATTGGTTTGAGAGGCCCTTGATCTAAGGACCAGACAGTCATCTAAACTCTTGGGGCACAGCAATAATAAAAATGTAAAGTATATAATAACCATGATAGCTAGCCTCTGTTGAGGGCTTTCTCTGGGCCCTGCTTCATCTCACTGGCACCTCACACGAAGCCTGGGAATTCGTGCTGTTATATTACCCCTATTTTATAGATAAGGAGAACAGAGGCCAAATGAGGGCTGGGCACCTCAGATCAAGTGGCTTTTACTGAAGTGTGCTATGAGCCATGTGCCCTGTGAAGTGCTTTCCCAAATATAACTTCTTGAAGTCCTTGGAAAGGATCTGTGGGTCAGGCTCTATTATCCCCATTATACAGGTGAGGTCCCCAGAAGGTGATGAGCATAGTGTGTGAGTCCAAGCTTGTCTGTCCAGCCTCACTGTACCCTTGTGCCGCTGTGGCAGGCTGGGCTGGGCCAGCCCTTCAACTGACTGGGAGGCTGACTATGACTATGACTAGGACTCAGCCATGACTATCCCAGATGCCCATGGTAACCCTTTCCTGGCTGGCTCTCCCACCTCCCCACCCCCAAACAGGTCTCTGAGAGATGAAGGAGAAGGAATACCCAGCCAGAGAAGGGGCTTGATAAGGCATGAATGTAGACCAACTGTAGCTACCATATTTATGATTATACTCTCCTTATGGTCTGCACCTATCTTGGAGGTGTATAAGCTTGGCCATTAGAAACCAAAGAGGAGAACTTATCCATCACCTGCTGTACTTCCTACTCTGTTCTTTCTGCTCACAAAATCTCTATGGGGTAGAGAGTGATCCCCTGTCAACAGAAGCAGGAGCTAAGTCAGCAGGAGCAGAGATTGTGTCCAGCCACATAGTCAATGGTTGTGGAACTAGATTCAACCCTAGGCTGTGGGACTCAAAGCTCAGGAGATTTCCCCCCAGTAACACTCAGCTTGAGAGACGCCTTCAGAGAAAGGGAGAGAAACCTTGTGTTTCAGACAGCTTAAGTGCAGGAAGAACTCTGAAAAATGGGATCATACCCATAGGGATCAACCTTCTTCCTCATAGAGTTGTTGTGAGAATGAAATGAGTTAATCTGGGTGAATCATTTTGAATGATGCCTGGCACACAGCAAGTGCTGAGTACATGTCATTAACTGTTGTTATTATGATCATTGTTGCTTTGCATACCTCTTTCACTTTTTATGGGGAGAAGAGGCTTCAGATATTCCCAATGACCAAGGTCATACAAATAGACAGTGGCAAAATCATCTCCAGACAATCTGGCACCTACTTTGCCTATATTTAGTGGTCATGTGACAAAAGCAGAAGAAAGTCTATATGGCAATGTGGAATTAAAATGAAGGGTATAGAATGTTATGTATTGTGTCACCAAAACCATGTACTCTCAATATTTTTATAAAATAAACTTTGACTTTTAGACCAGTTTTAGATTTATAGAATTATTGTGAGGACAGTACAGAGTTCCAATATACTCTACATGCATATATTAGTATGATATATTTATCCCAATTAATGGACCAATATTGATATAAACTAAATGTTGATATAATGTTGATATAAACTAAAGTCCAATGTTGATATAAAGTCCATATTCTATTTGTATTTCCCTAGTTTTAACCTAATCTGCCTTTTCTCTTCCAGGATCCCACTCAGGATACCAATTACATTTAGGCATCACATCTCTGTAGGCTCCTCTTAGCTTTGACAATTTTGAGAAGTGTGGGTTAGATGTTTTTCAGATAGACCCTCCACTGGGATATGTCTAATGTTTTCTCAGAATAAGATTGAGTTTGGGGGTAGTAGGAAGACTACAGAGGTAAAAGGTCATTTTATATCGTATTAAGGGAACACATGTCAGCTTATCTTACCACTGTTGACATTGACCTTGATCATCTGGTTGAGGTGGTGGTTGTCAGGTTTTCCCACTGTAAAGTTACGCATCCTCCCCCTTTCCACACTGTATTCTTTTTTTTTTTTTTTTTTTTTTTTTT